>CAUYPK010112977.1:0-33923 GCA_963574355.1 Loris lydekkerianus
GAAACTGCCTCTACCTAGATACAGCCAATATGGTACCATGCCACTGGCCCGACCCTGTCACTCACCTCTTCCCCCGCCTTCTTTCCCTGCCCCTTCTCCACAATAAAAAAATTAATAAATTCAAAAAAAAAAAAAAAAAAAAGAGGGATGTTTTCGTTGCAATATTGAAATATCACTTATTAACATCCACATTTGTCAAGCTTTATTGAATTTGTATCAAGCAGTGTGCAAAGCAGTGGAAATACATAAAATGATAGTTGAATACCTGTTCTAAGGAAACTCAAAATCTATCAATCACATTAACGGTTGTTCCTTTGTCATTTGTTTTATCTATGAAATAACGAGAGGTTAGATGTACTGCATCATGGTATAATATATTTCACTAACGAATTAAAAAAGATGGCTATCTACTGAACTCATTTTATTCATCTATTTCCTTACTTATTTTGTAGATATTTTTCCAGTAGTGGGTGTTAGTGGGAATGACATACAAAAAATTTTAATAAATACATAACATATACTTAGAAAGTATGAAAACCCTGGGTGTGTGCCCATCAGATGTTCTTTCAAGAGAAAATTGTTTCATGAAGTGCAGTCAGCCAACAGGCTCCAGAGACAGTGCCCTTGGAATCTACACCAGCTCTCAGCCATAGGCAGATAGGGTAAAACTCAGATTGTCTGGAGTTTTCTCTTGGCTGATTGAGAACATTTCCAAGTTGCACTTTTGTCTGAAGCTCTAGCTCAGTCCTTCCCCTATCTTCCTACGTGTGTCAGACATGCATGGTAGCCTAAAAGCTGCCCACGTGTATACTTCCGCCCAGTCTCCCTGTATTCACAGGGCAATTCCTTCAATTAATATTTGGTGCTTTTTACTCTGTGTAGGTACCTACTTCCAGGAAGACCTACACTGACACAAATAATACCAAGTGCAATAAAAAAAAATTGAGACCATGAGATGGGGAGGTGACTTGCCTGAAGGAAAGGGAAAATTTAGCAATTTTAAAACATGGTTAGAGAAGTCTCCCTGAGAAGTTGACTTTTGAACAAACCCTTAAAGGAAAAAAGAAAAGATCTTGAGAGACAATGAGGCAAAGGTGACAATCACTGAAATGGTCCTTAGATGAGAATGAATTCTATCAGTTTTCTCTCACAAAATGATACACTACTTCTTTGAAAAAGTACGTGAGGCTCATGTGCAGTCTCAGGATGATGTAGGAGGACAGCAAGCTTCATTTATTGGTGGAAAAAGCTTGATGGAGGAAGGGTGATTTCCTGAGTCACTGCTAAGTCATGGAAGACAAGAACACTTTGAAACTTTCTTGGGGTTATTTTCACTTTGATTTTTTAAAAAGACAAAGATGTTACAAAAAATAAAAACTATAGTCAATCGTCATGAATGTAGGTAAAAATTCCTTAGAATTTAAGCGAATTGAATACAGTAATATATACAAACAAAATAGGCTACCAATTGGGGCTTATTCCGGAAATCCAAGCTAGTATAACACTCAAAAATCAATGGCTTTAATTTACTATATCAACAGACTTAAATAAAACAAAAGAAATTATCTCTATATGTTCATAAAAAGTATTTTACACAGGGCAGCGCCTGTGGCTCAAAGGAGTAAGGTGGTGGAGGTGGTGGGTTCAAACCCAGCCCCAGCAAGAAACTGCCAAATAAAAAAAAAAAAAAAGTCTTTTACACAACTCATCCCCCACTCATTCTAAAAGCTCAGCTAACTAAGAATACAAGGCAACGTCCTCATCCTATATGGTCTGGACTCTGTTACCTGTGCAACACCTTTTCTCTATACTGTCTCATGTGCTCACTTGCCGGTATGTTCCCTCCCAGAGACTATGCATTAGTCATTCCCTGTGCCTGGAATGTTTTCCCATCAGATTACCCCGTGGCTCATTTTATCTCTTCCTTCATTTTCTGTCCAAATGTTCTGTTCTTGATGAACGTTATCATAGTCATTTCTTTTTAAAATTCCAACCACTTCCTCTGATTTGTCATCGTCATTCTTTTAAGAAAATACACTTACCTCATTCTAACACAATGTAATTTCTTTATAAATTATTATTATACCATGTACATGGTTTATTTTACCATGTACAATCCATAATCGCAGGTATTTTATTATTTTATTTTTTTAAATTCTGTATCCCTAATTCAGAGCAGGTGTTAGCATATTATAGACATTACATAGATACTTGTTAAATAAATAAATGAATACATCACTAGATGTAGAAATTGTGGAATAGGGTATAATAATGATGACTCCATGAATTTTAACAGCTTTTGTCTTCTGAAGAATACAGCTGTGAAAAAAGAGACTTCCTTGATTTTAATAAAAATGCAAAGTTGTAGATTCTATAGCTCTTTTATTTGAGCCCTGTGCTAGGGTTTGTAAGATTCCAATTCTTGTTTTCAGGAATAAATGGAAAAGAAGAAAAACATTCAGCGGAGATGGAGATCAGTGCTATAGTCACACAATACTATGTTCCACCTTTTACTTTTTCCTTCTATGTTATTGAAGTTTTTTAAGGAATAAAAAATTTTGAAAGGGGAAATTCCTTTTTTCCAAGGAGTTGTGATTTTCCTTCTAGTTTAGAAATCTCTGCTCAACAGAAAGCATATCCAATCAGCCACCAGAGGGAGCTGTAATTGGCACTGTGGTGACTAAACTAATCTCTAGTTTAAGAATTGTCTTTTCCAAGTGGCTCCTGTGGCTCAGTGGGTAGGACACGGGCCCCGTATACTGAGGGTGACGGGTTCAAACCCAGTTCCGGCCAAACTGCAATAAAAAAATAGCCGGGCATTGTGGTGGGTGCCTGTTCCCCCAGATACTTGGAAAGCTGAGGCAAGACAATCACCTAAGCCCAGGATTTGGAGGTTGCTGTGAGCTATGACGCTATGACACTCTACTGAGTGTGATAAAGTGAGACTCTGTCTCTAAAAAAAAAAAAAAAATTGTCTTTTCCTTATGCTTTTCTCTTTTGTAGAAATATAAATACTTAAGTTTTCTGAAATAACTTGATTGTCTTTTCCTTATGCTTTTCTCTTTTGTAGAAATATAAATACTTAAGTTTTCTGAAATAACTTGAAACGTTGTGTGAGTTTTATGTCTAAGCTTTTGCTTAAATTGTGCTTCTGTGGACATGACATTGTCCTGTGCTATTGCTGAGGGTTTGGTTTTCACAGTGATGTCAAATCCTGTATGAAGAGCATCTGGTGCAATAATTCAGACACAACTAGGTCAACTTCCACTAGCTTACTGTTTTTCCATAAATTGTATTCATGTTTCCTTTTGTTCTTAAAGACAGCGTTTCAAATTGTAGATGTAATGAATAAATTTAGCACAGCCTCTTGTGCTTTAGAAAGGAAGGTGACTGCGAACAAAATGTTATTTAAAAAATTCCTTGAAAGGAAATTCTTAGAGCAAGTTAATTTTGCTGAATATATGTTTGGCATTATAATAACATTGTGCTACTTATGTTGTTTTATTTAAATGTAAAGAGTCATTTCTGTTTTTCTTCCAAACTGGTCAGGAAAAAGTGTGTGAGTTGTGTGTGTGTGTGTGGCTTTAAAATGGTTATTTCCTTACATGATATTGGTTTAAGGAGAATTTATTACATCTGTATTTGGACATAGATAGCATGGGATATAATTTTCAAAAGACTATCTAAGATCTTACAGATATAGACATACCAGGATAGCTATTTTTAGTGTGGGCAGCTGAAGGGACAAGCCTGTAACTGAATTCAACATGGACAAATGTTTTAGTTCATACTCGACTGAGATATACTCTTTTCCTAAGATATTATTTCTGAAATAAAATTAGGCCAAAATGAGGTGCATTTCTCTTACATTTTGGGAAGATAAAAATTTAAATATGTGAGAGTTGGAGGCCCATAGTGTTTCATTTTTTTTCCCATGCAAAAAGAGAGGTGACTTGTGAATTGGTGGTACCTTCATAAGAAGGAAAGCTAAACTCCTGTAGAATTTCAAAAGAGAAGAACTAAGAGTCCCTTGCTATCTCTGATTAACAGAATATTTTTATTCATATGACATTTATTTAACATCTTTTATGGATTGAGTCCTGTTCTAGGTACTTGGAATGCAAATATCAAACTAATGAAAATCCATCTCTCGTGGAACATATATTTCAATTTTAGAATATTATATATGTTTCAGATGGTATATTTAATATGCAATTTGGTTTGTACTGAAAAACAGTCAATATTTTCATCATAAATTTTTTGATTATAGTCATAATATATGGATCTCCTATAATTATACTTCCCATAATTCTAAAGTTATTTGACTACAAATCACTGTAAACATTGTTTTATCTTTCTAATCATATAAAGTAGGTATATTAAACTATTACTTACCACTTAATGTATATTTTCACATTTTAAAATAATAATTTTAACTGTCACATGATTATAAAGACATACATAATCTCCTATTGCTGAGTTTCCACAATGCTTTTGATTTCCTGCTATTGGGAGGAAGATATTTGCAAAACTTTTTTTTGGAGAAACTGATTATATTTTTAGGATAAATTCTCTGAAGTGGTATTAGTAGGTAAAGTCATAGGGATATAGTTAACACTTTTCTTATGTTTTCTTCTAGGAATTTTATATCTGCAGGTCTGATATTTAAGTTTTTAATCTCTTTTCAGTTGACCCTAAGGATTGTTGTATACATTATAAGAACAATTGATCTATTTTATTAAATATAACTTTTTAAATTTATAAATGAAAAACTGTATAATTATGGTGTACTACATGATGTTTGATACATGTATAAATGGTAAAATGATTAAATCAAAGTAATTCACATATTCCTTTCTTCAGAAATTTATCATTATGGGAATAAGAACTCTTAGCAATTTTTAAGTATTGTCACCCTGAAATTTTTAAGCATAGATCCCTTGAACTTATTATTTCTGTCCAAGTGAAACTTTGTACTCTTTACCCAAATTTCCCCCTTCATTCCTCTTCCCTTCTTCACCTCAGCCCCAGGTAACCATTCTACTCTCTGCTTCTTGAGTTCGAGACTTGCCTTTCTGTATCTGGCTTATTTTATCAAGCACAGTGTCCCACACATTCATTCATTTCTATCTATCTATCTATCTATCTATCTATCTATCTATCTATCTATCTATCTATCTATCTATCATGTTTTCTTTCTCCATTCATCTGTTTATGAATTCCTAGGTTCCTTATAGATCTTGGCTATTATGAATAATGTTACACTGAACATGGGAGTGAAGACACCTCTTTTGCATACTGACTCCAATTTCTTTGAACATATTCCCAGAAGTAGAATTGCTGGATCGTGTAATAGTTCTATTTTTCATTTCTTGAAGAACCTTTACACTATTTTTTATAATGGCTACACTAATTTACATTTCCACCAAGGGTACAAAAGGTTTCCTTCTTTTTCACATCTTCTCCAGCACTTAACTTTTTGATAAAAGCTATTTTAGGAGTGTAATGTAATGTCTCACAGTGGTTTAAGTTGCATTTCCCCAATAATTAGTGATGTTGAACACCTTTTTACATACCTGTTGGCCTTTTGTATGAGGTTAGACAATTAAGTTAGCCAATTTATACTAGAAGAAGTGCCACACACCTCCTTGCTGAATATAACTATGGTCAAGGAAGAACTCCCTTAGCTGTCCAGTGGCTACAGCACTATTCAGGAATAAGCATGGAGCACTTTTCCTAGGAGTTAATGAACTTAATTGCTAGACCTCATAAAATGAAAGTTTGGATGGTCATTCCAGAAAAGGAGTTCCAAAACTGCTTCCAAGGATAGACTAGGTACTGGCATTGGTACATAGCTTCCGCAGGAGATTACCTTGAAGGTGACAATGTTGATAGTCAGCAAAGAGGTATAGAGCTCTTATTTTAGGGTAAGTTCAAAAACGTAATTGTTTGACCTCATATGTCTTCTCTTGAGAAGTATCTGTTTGGGTTCTTTGCCCATTTTTTTATCAGGTTATTTGCTTTCTTCCTTTTGAGTTCTTTATGTATATATTTTGGATATTCAACCCATATTAGATGTGTAGTTTATACATATTTTCTCTCATTCCATAGATTGTTTCTTATTCTGTTGATTGCTGTGCAGAAGCTTTCCAGTTTGATGCCATTGCATTTATCTATTTTTTTGCTTTTGTTGCATGTGTTTTGGGGTCATATTAAAAAAAATTTCATCAAAACTGATTTAAAGAAGTTTTTTTCCTTTGTTTTCTTCTAGGAATTTTATATCTGCAGGTCTGATATTTAAGTCTTTAATCTCTTTTCAGTTTTATTTTTGGATGTGAGGTGAGATAAGGGTTTAATTTTGTACTTCTGAATGGGGTTATCCAGTTTTCTCTACATCATTTATTGAAGAGACTGTCCTTTCCCCACAATGAACCTATTTTAAAGCTATTCAGTCAATGCCTGTATTAGTGATGGTTTTCATGTCCACGTTCACACTGATATTTATTAGATTTCATGCAGGACTCATTCTATGCAGAACACATTGTATCAAACATCTTTCACTTACCTTGCTCCTCAGGTAAGATATTTGTGGCAGCAGATAAATAAAATTGTAGAGTACAAATTGTTTATTAGAATGACAAGTCCTCTGCACACACTCAAATGTGGCTTCTTCAATTCTCTCATTACTGAATTTTCAAAGTTTTTATAGGAAAGTATTTAAACTGTATTCAGGAAAAGCAGCAGTGCTTTGCTGAGCACAACCATCTGATGGCAGCCTATGCATGACTCACTGCCTCTGTTCTGCTACTTTAAATATTATTATTATCTTTTTTTTTTTTTCAGTTTTTGGCCAGGGCTGGGTTTGTTCAAGGCATATGGAGCTGGCACCCTACTCATTTGAGCCACAAGTGCTGCCTTAAATATTATTTTTAAAGACAAAGAATCACCAGATTAAAAAAAAAGCATCCCTGAGCTACTTTAGCTCAATTAAACAAATGTTTACCTTCCATCCTCTGTATATCTGACTTTTTACAAGTTCTCATCCTGTAATCAGCTGAGATAAGGTTTTTTTCAACTTGGGACATTGAATTCAATCATAAAATTTCCTCATACTTAGGAGAAAAGTCACAATACTTGGGATTATGTTTTGTCTGATGCCTTGCAGTATTTTTGCTGTAATTGTGCATTTATGTTTTTGTCACCAAAGCTGCCTTGTAGTAGCATCCAATTCTGAAAAGTAAGGAAAAGAGAAATGTTCATAGTGTCTAGATATGAATCAACTGGAAATTGACTAATTCCTTGAATATAGCCCTAATATTGGTTAAACAGAGTCAATATGTGTGAGTTTCCTTGCGGTCGATTTGAATCACCATAAAAGACTGTGGCTGTAGCTCCGAAAGAATGTAATGAATGTTCAGTGCATGGTAAGTGTGGGAAAGAAACTCAATACTTGATTTAAGAGATAGGAATAAAATGTAATTTCAGAAACATAAATCAAAGTTTATTGTTTTCTGAAGTGTATGTTTTATGTGACTCAAGGTTTTCTGTTGCTTATTTAATAGAACTGAAAGTATAAAAGGATAAATTCTGAGACATATTTGTAGTCTAATCAGATCCTGGAGTGCCTAACTCTCATTTATTCTAGTGATAGCTAGTCATACTAAATATAATATGTATTTTAAAACAGTGATAAAGGACCCTTATCATATCAGACTTCTGTTCAAAAAACTTCTTACAAGGGATATTCTGCCAAATACAGAGTGAACATGCTAGATTGAAATCTCTGTGTGATTTTTGTTATAACATAATGAGCTTACAGCTAAAGGGATCACACACACTTTGGTTTTCCTTCTTTTATTTGCAATTTTTTCCTTAGGATAATATTCACCTTTGGACAATGGTGAATTTTAAATGTGTTTCTTCCATAGATATCATTTTGAAAAAATTTCATTTACCCTATAAGACAGATGACCTCCTGATTTACCTGTCCTGAACTACGTTCTAACACTTTTTAAAGATATACATAATAGCATGGATATAAACATAGTGGCTTAAAATTATTCGTTAAATAGGAGGAAACTTTTTGTTTTTCCTCCAACTGACTTTCAACAGTGTTTTGTCAAAGTATTGTGTCTGAATGCAACAAAACTGTCATCAAATAACTAGATACCTCTCTGTGTATATATGTATATGTGTTTGCATTTTAACAATTCTCAGAAATTTGAGTTCTCTATAGATTCTGGTTATCAACTCTTTGTCAGATTTGCAACATACAAATATCGTTTCCCATTCTGAAGGTTGTCTGTTTGCTTTAATTGTTGTGTCCTTAGCACTGCAGAAACTTTTTAGCTTAATTAAGTCCTATTTATTTATTTTTATTGCTGTTGTGATTACCAATGGAGTCCTCGCAAAATCTTTTCCCAGGCCGATATCATCAAGAGTTTTCCTCAAATTTTCTCATGGGATTTTTATTGTTTCATGTCTTAGATTTAAATATTTTATTCATCATGAGTCAATTTTTGTAAGTAGTGAAAGGTGCAGGTTCCATTTCAGTCTTTTGCATGTGTAAAAGTTCTCCCAGCACCATTTGTTGAATAGGGATTCTTTTTCCCCTCTCTGTGCTTTTGTTAGATTTACCAAAGATCAGATGCCAAGTAGAGACTAGTTTTCTCTCTTACTTTTCTATTCTTTTCCGTATGTCTATGTTTCTATTTCTGTGCCAATACCATGCTGTTTTGATCACTGTGGACTTTGTAATATAACCTCAAGTCTGGTGGAGTGATGCCTCCTGCTTTCTTTTTATTGCTAAAAATTGCTTTGGCTACTCAGGATTTTTTTCTGGTTCTATACAAAATGAAAAACTACTTTTTCCAGTTTTTCAAAGATGATGCTGGTATTTTAATGGGGATTGCATTCAATCTGTTGATTGTTTTGGGTAATATAGTAATTTAATAATGTTGAGTCTTCCTAGCCAAGGATGGTATGTTCTTTTATTTGTTAGTATCTTCTGCTAGTTCTTTTCTCAAGGTTTCATAATTCTCTCTGTAGAGATCCTTTCCTTCCTTTATTAGATATATTCTCAGGTATTTCATTTTCTTTGATGCTACTGTGAAGGGTATTTTGTCCTTGGTCTGCATTTCGGGCTTGATTGTTATTGGCGTGGACAAAGGCTAGTGATTTGTGGACATTGATTTTGTACCCTGAGATGCTATTGTATTTGTTGATCACTTCTAGGAGTCTTGTAGTTGAGTCTCTGGGATTTTCTAAGTATAAGAGCGTATCATCAACAAAGAGAGAGAATTTGACCTTCTCTGCCTCCATATGAATACCCTTAAGGTCCCTCTTTTGCCTGATTGCTTTGGTTAGAACATCCAGAATTATGATGAATAGTAGTGGCAATAGTGGACCTCCTTGCCTGGTTCCAGTTCTAAGTGGAAAAGCTTTCAGTTTACTCTGTTCAGTATATTAGCCGTGGGCTTTTTGTAGATGGCTTCATTTAAGGTGTTTGATTCAATTGGGATGAAAATAACTGTAAAGTATGATTAATTAAGTACAAGCATGCAGAAAATGTTAAAGTTATATGCCTTGTGGAAGCTCAGAAATATAATTGCAAATTGATTCCCAGGTATAGAATCATTCTGCATCTTGATTTATAAACTGGAAGGAAATAGATTTACATAAAACTGAATTATTTTGCAATAATAACAAATTTCATTTTTCAGATTTCTGCTTTTTTAATAACCAGAAAATTATTTTTGCCTTTAACCACCAACAGAATTAATGCAGATGAATGGGAACTATTGCAAGATTAGAAATGTTCTTTATTAATCGTGACAGGAGAACCGTGCTCGTTTGTTTGCTCTGGGTACACATAGTCACATTTCATGTGAAGAATTAATGGGTGCATTAAATATTTGAATTGGAAATCAGAATGAGCATTTCCTTGCTCACCCTTGACAATAGTCATCTTTTTCTGTGGGAATACTCTCAGTGACGAGACCAGAAATGGTCTTCCATACAAAGTAAGGAATTGGCTTTTTTTCTACCTAAAGATTGATTCTGCACTTAGAAAAATTTCAGTGCTTCATTGTGTATTAAGGCATAGGGTAGGCAAAAGTTCACTAAAGCTGTTTATTCATCTGCATATAAAAAGTCCAGGGCTATCAGGGACTGCTAAATGTTCCACAGTATTGCAAATTTGCCGAACGAAGGAGAATGTTATTCTACTATTAACTTGTTAAGCCTCCTTGCAATATTTTACTTTTTATACATTTTAATGTCAATTGAAATAAACAACTGAAAGAGTATTATGCACTTACATGAAAAGTATGAACTAGATTTTGCCTTTTGGGTATTATCATGGAATGCCAGTATGTTTTAGTCTGGGGTAGTGAAGAATGTTTATTCATGGAAGACAGAGATGGAATTTCAGGTGGTAAGTAAAAAACTTTATAATCAATTTTTATTTACACCTATTTAAAGACGGTACCTTAGTAAACAAAGGGTACAATACACTGTAGGGCAGCAGCTAACATTTTGTGTTGTGCCTATAATAGCTGAAAGTTCTAAAAAGAAAGTAGACAAACTGGAAATAAGCATTGTTAGTACTTGCTTCCTCTTATTAGAATTTAAAACAAGTTGTGGTTGAAAATATTCAGAGTTCTTATAATAAGTATAGAAATGACAGAGTGGGAAGAGCTTACATATGAGGGATGTTTTGACATAATTCTCATTATAAATAAAATTTCCACCAGATCATCCTTGTGTACAGGGATAGAGATTGATAGTTTCCTTATATTCTGTACATGGTGTTAAATAGTGTTTTAAATAAATGTTTTCCTTTAGAAAACATTAAAACAAGTAACTATCCACTGTAAATACCACTTTTCTTGTAGCTAAGTTATATGAATTTTGAAGTCATATTGCCATATAGCTGCCTAAAGAGTTATAAGAAGAAAAAATGCTTTGACTTTATTCATGCCTAAGTAAATAAAGGAATTCATTCCTTCTTTCCCACATTTAATATCCTATCTAATGGCTTTTATGATCTTTTTGAATATTTGATATTTTATCTGGAAAATGTGAATGTTTTGAAATGGTCATCAAACAAATGTGTCATTGCCTATATTTTAAACTAGCCAACATAAAGAATCATTTTTGAACATTACAGACAAGATTCCTCAAAAACATTTATTCCTTCTTTATCTATTTCCAAATAGTATAATTTCTGTGTAAACACAATGTTTAGTTAAAACTACTTTCTAGGGCTTTGTGAATTTGCATGATTTTAGGTGAACTTGTTTCATTTCTGTTTGTTTTATTATCTGTAATGATTGTTAATGCAGCTAATCACATTCTGGAGCTTTCTTTATATATTTCCTAGGCTTTGGTTTTGCCAGTTAGGTACCTAGGTTAGTTTTGACTGTGTAGCTGAAAAAAATCATTCAAAAATGTAGTTTTTGCTCCATCTGATAACTTTAGCCTTATAAATGTAGGATCATATCTAGAGGCCAAATTATTTGAAGCTCACCACAGATATCCACTTTCTTTATCTGTAATCCCCA
Organism: Loris lydekkerianus; assembly: GCA_963574355.1. Lineage (NCBI taxonomy): Eukaryota > Metazoa > Chordata > Mammalia > Primates > Lorisidae > Loris > Loris lydekkerianus. The sequence goes on from CAUYPK010112977.1 coordinate 11,565, forward strand.
TCGTCTTGAAATTAGAAATTATAGCCCATAAATGGGCTTCTGCATTACAGATATTGTTTTATATAAAATTGTTTAAGAAAGAAAAATATCACTCCTCTCAGAAAACTCACTTTTTCTTAAGATTGCTGTTAGCACATATTGGCCCCTAGAGAATATTTTTTAAAAATTATCCCTTTCTCTCCACATAGCTTCTTTTGAGTAGATGCAGCTCTGTAGGTGCCCCACTTTTTAAGCAGAGCACACACTGGATTTCTGCTGCAATGTACTCCTGGGCTGGACACCTGTATGTAGTGAGCCATCATGCCCAGTCTTATGTTAATTGCAACTACATATTAAAAGATGTTGGGACAATTTCTAAAAGGAAATATGTTACATGAATTGGAACCTAGCATAATCCTGCATTTATGAAATATAAACAGTTTAATTTTTACGTTATATTGACAGATTTCATTTTGATTATATTAAAATACAGGCTCATTTCAGTAGATTTAGACCATTTCTTAAAAGTCAAGGGAAATCACCTTCCTCCCCAGCCTGAATTAGCCATTGTTAACATGAAGCTTGTATTTTGTTTTTTATCTTCTTACTGAAAAAGAAAGAGTAAATATATTGTAACAATCATTTCTGATGATTTCATAATGTTTCAAAATGGATAATTTACTGATTTTCAGTTGTTGGACAAATGGATAATTTAACTAAAATATGTTTTTGCAATTTGAATCTCTGATGTTATTCATCTGCATAATAAATTATTCACCTCTTAATTGCATAACCATGTCCATTTAACCTAAAACACAGGCTACCACTAAAGCAGCAGTCCCCAACCTTTTAGGTACCAGGGACCAGTGTCATTGAAGACAATTTTTTCCATGGATGGGAGTAAAGGAGGTTTCTTGGATGCTTCAAGTACATTACTCCCCCTCAGATCATCGGGCATTAGACGCTCATAAGGAGTAAACAACCTAGATCCCTCACAGTGTAGTTTATAGGAGATCCTCTTACTCCTGTGAGGACCTAATGCTGCACTTGTCTGCCAGGAGGGAGAGCTCAGGCATGATGCAAGTGACAGAGCCACTGTAAATGCAGATGAAGCTTTCTCTGTTCACCCTGCTGCTCATGTCCTGCTGTGCACCTGGTGCCTCACAGCCCCTGGACTGGTATCACAGCAGTCTATCCCTAGAACCACAGCACTAGACAATAATCTTCTGTTAACAATGTATTATCATTACTATTTTAATTATAAGCACATTGTTATAGGAAAAAAAATATTATATTATGAGTTTCAATATCTGATCTTTAGGATTAATTTTTATTGTTTTTGATAAAGTTTTAGTAATATAATAATACTAGTCGGTACTCAGAGTTGATTTACTGTTCTAGAGAAAGCCACATATTTATTTATTTATTTATTTATTTAGAGATTCTCAAGCAATTAGATGTGGAATCAAGAATAACTTGCAAATTTGATTCATTTTCTAATCTAAGCAGGGCTCAAGTTTAAAGACAAGAATACTCAAGTACAAAACCTTATTTCAGGCACAAATAGCCTAACTTGGAAAAGTGTAAAAGAGAAATGTTGTTAAAGAAAGTGCTCATCTTACTGTTCTTTTGTTTGAAGACTCCTTAACCAGAAAAATTATTTATATTGCTGTTTGAATGTTTGTAATTATTGTGCGTGAAGACATTGAGCCACTTCATTGAAGAAAAAGTGTCTGGTCTGCTTCCTTCTGACTGGCAAATGCTGCAATTGCAAGAGACATTTTTCAATCCATTTGGATGCAGATTCTTTTCAAACAAGTGGTTCCATCTTTGATCTTACTCTCAGCCTCTAGGCTCAATGCCTACTTCTAATGAAGCTTCTATCAGATAGCTTCTCTCTAACAACTAACCAGGATTTCTCAGAGCAAAACTGGTGTGATTTTCAAGGATATAGGTATGGATAAAGTGACTAATATTTTCAGATAAACTACAGTTTGCCTATCACATAATAAGATCCAACAGCCTCCAGATTGTATGATCATGAGAAATAATAAACGGTGGCTGTTTTTTGCTATAAAGTTTTAATGTGGTTTGTTTTACAGCAACAGATGACAGAAATAACCCTTCGATGATCCTTCAATCCTTCAACATCTTGAATGACCTTTTCTGATCTTAACAAATTCTGGGAGGGAATTGGACACTTAAGAAAACAAATGAGTGGGATTGATATCCACCCATGAGGCTGAAAATGTAAACATGGGTATGTGGAGGTACCTCCTCAAACAGAACACCGTCAGAAACGTGAGTATCACCACCTTGCTGAAAGCCTGGGGCCTGCTCTGGATGATGAAATGGTCTGGCCACGTTTGTACAGGTGCTCAGGGCCTAACAAACATGGGTGACAGTCTGGTCTTAGCACAGCTATTGCCAAGGATGCAGATACCCAGGGACCCAAAGCAATGGGATTTGGCTGCAAGGTGTCCTTTTGTAAAAAATCATATACATGCTACTGACCCATGGGCTTTTGCTCTAGTGCTCTCTAAGACATGTTCATTACTTTTTGAGATGACTTTAGGGAACGGAGGGTCAGAGGAACCTCTCCTATGCTCTGTGGAGGCTCCTTTTGTTCTGCTCCCGGGAAGCAGCTCAGTGTGTGCACACATCCACATCTGCTTACTGAGAAAGGCCTTCTTTACTATCACATCCCCCTCTATGGGGATGGGGCAAGGGTCTTGTCCACCCCTTGGAAAGCCGTATCTTAGTTTGTGTGACTCACTTTTTTTTTTTTTTTTACAAAGTCAACGTAGAGAGAAAAAGCCTAGTTATGATATTTTTCCTTGTCTTAATTCATATGTCCATAAAGCCTGACTACTGGACCAGACAACAAGCCATTCCCTTAATGCCACTGGTTTATGTTCTCCAATGCTGTGATTTACTATTTTACTAAAAGGACATTTATAAAAAAAGCCACATGCCTGCATTTCAATTAAATCTCTGTTGACCCTATTATTTACTACTTTCATTTCTGGTGGCTAATGTCACTCTGAAAAGAAAACATAGGGAAAATGAAAACAGTTGTTTCATATACTGATCTGGTATATTTTCTATCTTTGGATAATGGAATATTTTCCACATCTCCTTGATAGCTAAGATACTAAAGTAAAAAAAAAAAAAATTATTCATTTTATTTTGTTTTATTTTTTTCAGTTTTTGGCCAGGGCTGTGTTTAAACCCGTCACCTCTGGTGTATGGGGCTGGCGCCTTACCCCTTTGAGCCACAGGCACAACCCTAAAGTAAAATTTATTCTCATTTATTATTGTTTTCTTCAGGTACAACCTGTTTCAAAGTGAATGCTCAATAAATGTTTGTGTCTTTTTTTGTTATCGTATGCCAATTCAATTTTCTTTTGCAATCAATAAATTTTTTTCATTTGTTGTGTGTTGGAAATTATTTATATCTTGATAATGATGGCTACACAAATGTATAACTTGTCAAAATTTATCAAGCTGTACCTCTTAAAAATAGGTGCTATTTATGATATCTAAATTATACCTTAATATAGTAGATTTTATAAAACAGGTATACAGAGTAAATATTCATATGATGACTCCAAATCCACTTAGAAAGCAAAATAGCAACAAAATCTTTATATGAAAGAAATATACTATTTCAAAATATAAAAAAACATGTATTTTAAAGATAGTTTCTTTTTTTAGTACTGTGACACAAAACTGAGTCATATAAAACAGGTAAATCTCAGGTAGAAAACAAACTAGTAGTAAGACCTTGGAAAATGCTTTCTATTCTGCACAATTGAACTTAGTGACTCCTCTCTCATTAAAATAGCAATAAGATTTTGTGTTTTTATGAGAACCTTGTTATGAATGCATAATAGATACACATTTTAAAATGCATTTTACTACTGGGTTAACATGAGAAAGGTTAAATTAACAGTTCACAAAATCTCATGACACACATACATTAAAATAGAATATCCATGATTCCATAGTTCATAGAGTATTTTAGCAACATAAGCAGGTATGCTAATTCTCCCCATATGTCATCAAAAACCTATAAGCAATAATTCAGGGATTTGGGACTAGGGCTTGTCAGGATCTTGAATGTGAAATGTCAGAATTTGGGATGGGAGCTGTCACCATTCTGGGTCATGTCTCCCACAGGACCCTTGGATCAACTCAAGAAGAACAAGGCAATTTCTTAACCGTGTGTGGTTCATCCACCCTTAGGAGAAGCCTAAAGAGAAAGAAATGTGGCCAACAGAAAGCATCTCTCAAACAAACATATTTTAAAAATGATTAGGAAGAAAATCTTTGGGTATGTCAAACCAGTTTCAAAGATAACCAAAAATAATAATAAGAGGTATCAGAGAAAGAATAAATCATTTAAGCAAGAAAATAAACCAAAGTCTATTCACTTTGGTTCTAAAAGAGGCAGGAAGAGAGGGAGAAAGAGAGAAATATAGTGTCACAGATGCCAAAGGAAAGAATGAAACTGGACCCCTACCTCTCACGATGCACAAAATCAACCCTAGATGGATTAAAGATTTGAATGTGAGATCCAGAACTATACAAACACTAGAAGAAGACCTAGGGAAAACCCAGCTGGACATTGGTCTAGGCAAAGAATTCCAAGAGCAAATGCAACAAAAGAAATAATCTACAGAGTCAATAGACAACCTGAAGAATGGGAGAAAATATTTACAACTGTGTAACTTGACAGGGCACTGGTATCCAGAATTTACTAGGAACTTAACAACAACAACAACAAGTGAATGACCCCATTAGAAGGTGGGAAAAGGACATGAATAGACATTTTTCAAAAGAACACATAGAAATTGCCAAAAAGCATATTAAAAAATGCTCAATAGCACTAATCATCAGAGAATGGAAATTAAAACCACATGAGATGCCATTTTACACCAGTCAGAATGGCTAACATTAAAAGACAAAAAATAATAAATGTTGGTGAGGATGCAGAGAAAAGGGAAGGCTTATACATTGTTGATAGCAATGCAATTTAGTACAACCTGTTTGGAAAACAGTATGGAGATTTCTTAAAGACCTAAAAATAGACTACCATTGGATTCAGTAATCTCACTACTGGGTATCTGCACAAAGTGGGAGAGGGGATAAGAAAGATGGATGGAACGGGAGGCCACTATCTTAAGAAAAACAAATCAAAAACATAAAGTCAAATACCACATATCCTTATTGATAAGTGGGAGATAAATACTGTGGGATCACGTACATAGAATGGATTGATAGCCACTGGAGAGTTGGAAGGGTGGGAGTGTGAGTAATGAGAAATTCCTTAACGGGTATGGGTGATGGAGAAACTAAAAAGCTCAGACTCTCTAATATGCAACAAATCCATGTAACAAAACTGCACTTGCACCTTATAAGTTCATGCAAATTAAAAGAAAAACATTGTAACTGGAGTCACAGATACAGCATAGCTGCACTGCTGCAGTTCATGCAATGCCCAGTTCGAACAAAGAGCAGCAGACATTCTGGTCTCTGCAGGTGTTGGGCTTCTAGACTGCCAGGCAACAGGGGAAGGGCAGACTGGAAGTTCAAAGTGGTGGGGAAAATATTTGTTCAACATTTCTGCTGGAAAATGGAATGCCCAGGCTCACAGCAGAGACTCTCTGGAGAAGGAGTCCCAGCTCCCAGCAACTTGCTCCTGTGGGGGAAAGAAGAGATATCATCTAACTTCAGTAAAAGTGGCTCACATAACAAAATCCAAAACTACAGATGTTGGTGTGGATGTGAAGAAAAGGGAACACTCCTGCATTGCTGATGGGAGTGCAAGCTAATACGTCCCTTTTGGAAAGAAGTACGGAGAATACTCAGGGATCTAAAAGTGGACCTGCCGTTCGATCCTGCAATTCTTCTGCTAGGAATACATTCAAAAGACCAAAAATCACTTTATAACAAAGATATTTACACCCGATGGTTCATTGCAGCTCAATTCATGATAGCCAAGTCATGGAAGAAGCCCAAATGTCCATCAACCCATGAAAGTATTAATAAATCGTGGTATATGTATACCACAGAATATTATGTATCCTTAAAAAGATGGAGATTTTTCTCTTTTATGTTTATATGGATGGAGCTGGAACATGTCTTACTTAGTAAAGTATCTCAAGAATGAAGGGAAAAGTATCCAATATTCTCAGTACTATTAGGAAACCAATTTATAATCACATTTTCATCTGAAGAATAGATCACAACTATGGCCCAGGATGAAGGAGGGGGTTGGGAGGGGAGGGGGAAGGCCATCTGGAGGGAGGGTGAATGGTGGGATCACACCTACGGTGCATATTGCAAGGGTTCATGTTGGATCTGTTAAATATAGAGTATAAATGTCTTAACACAATAATGAAGTAAATAAGGCATGGGATATATTAACCAGTATGATGTAATCATTCCAAATTGTAGATGAAATCAGCACATTGTACCCCATAAATGCATTAACGTATACATGATCTACCTCTTTATGATTTAATAAAGGAAATAAAAAAGTAAAAGAGAAATACTGTAGAGGATTATAGTTTAGTTCAAATTTTGTAGTTGAAATTTGTCACGTATTTTATTATTGTGAATAAAAGCAATGTATCTTAAAAAAATAACACATCAAAGTGGAGGCCACAGCATCAGATATTACTGAAATTTGGGAGGATAAGAATTACTTGAACATGTACACAGATGTGTGCATACATGTACACATGCCACACAGTGTTTTAAAGAAAGCTTATGAAATACTATTGAAATAGAAGTCAGATCTAAAGGTGCTTGAAGGCAAAGAAGTGGACACACAGAGAGTAAATGTCTTAGCGAGAGAGGAAAACAGATTGAGGCGGTTTTTAAGGTAGGCAGGTGAGGGGTTTCTCGACCTGCTGGAAGAAAACTGTTGATGGGAAACTTGAGGATGAGAAATGCGTGTGAGGTATCATTTAAAAAGTAGGAAAATAATATATTACCTAAGGAAACATGGAGTATAAAAATAAACGTTACTGTGTTCATTGTTATGTGGCAATACCACTGGGCATTGTAATGGAAAAATTACAGGTAATGGCTTAGAAAGTGTTTGTTAGTGATGAGAATGGAGAAATATGTTTATTAATGATGAGAATGCAGTCATACAGATGTGTGAATTGGGGAAGAAAGGAGGGAAGAAAAGATATATATTTATGTGAATGTATTTCTCTTAGTATGTTTGAAAAGGATGAAAAAAGGGAGAAGACAGATAGATAAATGACTTGCTAAATATTTGTCACTGCTCAGTAGGCTGAGCATTGTATTTAAAGGATTATCAATCTGTAACAAGTTTCGTTCCTATTCTAGTGGACTGTTGGTTTGAGGTCATAAGGCTGTGCCAAGTTCTGAATGGTGAAGCAGGCAGGTGATTGAATGGCAGCTGGAAAATTGCATTAATATTAATAGACGACACTGCTTGAGCATTACTTAGAAATAGGTAGTCTTCTAAACACAGTGCACGATTTAAGTTATTTATTATTCATATAGGATGGAAGCTATTAGTATTTCCATATTTTTCAGAGACACAGAGAGTTTAAGCAACTGACCGAGATTCTGCAGTTTGTAAATAATGAAGCCAAGCATAGAATCTAGACTCTTGACTCCAGAGATCATTCTTTCGACCAAATCACTGTTCTGCCTTAGTGAATTACCTTAGTGAATTAAATGAGCTTCTAAGTGCCTTTATCTTAGGCCTTTAGGGGAAATTTCAGGCCTGCAAGGGAGCAGATGCCTCTCAGAAGTCTGGATAAACTTACCCATTCTTTTTTCATCATCCAGAACAAGCCCTATCCATGGGTCCTCAAACTGTGGCCTGCAGGCCACATGAGGCGGTGTGATTGTATTTGTTTCCATTTTTTTTTTTTTTTTTTAAACTATAGTCCAACTCTCCAATGTTCTGAGGGAGTGAACTGGCCCCCTGTTTGAAAAGTTTGAGGACCCCTATGCCCTATGCTTTCAGCAGGTAATGATGCTCCTTCTACCTCCACCTGCCCTAGTTATAGTTTCTGCCTTGTTTTAGCATGGATAGGTATTACTTCCATTTGTTTGTTTTCTTAAATATCCAGTTCCCTCCCAGAATGCTGTAAGATTAGCAAAAGTCTTTGAAGATGTGGGGGCGGTTTCCATTATCTATTTCTGTATAACAGATCACATTAAAACTTTGGGACATTAAAAAAACATTTATTACTTCTTATGATTCTGCAATCTGGGAATTGATTGTTTTCCTTATGTGATAAGTAATAATAGTTACTATTAAGTATTCATCAACATCATCATCATTAATATCGTAATTAAAAAAATCTATAACCTGGCATTGAAGAATCTGTGCTTTCCACCACCAAATACCCTGCAGGTGAGAGTGTGAAACTGGGAAATTCCACAGGCTGGTCTTCCTAAGTAACTATAGGAATGTTTCATATAAGAAAGCCAGCATGAAATTATGAGAGAGATATAAAATGTCTTGAAGTTTAGTCTTGGTTTTATCATTTGGTAGTGGGGGCAAACTTGGGCAAATCACAGTCACATATATTCTCAGAGTATCAATTTCTTACTATGGTCAATGAAGTGGATGCTCACATCATTAGCTCATTCCAGTGTGGCTGTAATAATCACATTAATCATATGTGCATGATGCTTTGAAAAAGATAAAGCACTAAGCCAACAATGCCTAAGATGAATTGAAATCTTCCATGTTATGGTTCTGATTGAAATGCTCAATGTGCATTAAGTTATTTATGAGGTTGGTGCAATTACTGTCTCCACTTTATCACTGCGGCCTCTGAGGCACTGAGAGGATCAGCAGCTTGAAAGGTCAGGCAGCTTGTAAGTGACAGGGTGGGAAATCAGTGACAGATACTCTCACTGCTGACAGGGAGGGACCTGGAACACCTCTCTAACCCCAGAATATGCCACAGTGAGGGCTTGAAATGGCTGAATCGTGTCTGGGAGGCTGTGGGTGGGATGTTGAACAGGTTGGCTATGGACAAGCTGAGTGCAGGCCTGCTTGATGACAGGCCTAGCTTCTCCCTGAAGCTTTGGAGGTGGCAGAGCAAAGCTACTTTGCCTCAGGTATTTTCTCAACAGCCCTCTGACCAGTCCTTCAGTGAACTCCATCCCAATACTGAAACCCAGCTTCATCCTTTGGGAACTCAGTGCTTTTGATAAAGAGACTGACTTGTTCTTCAGTGACTTCATTTACTGGAATTTCTGTCATATTGGTTCTTTCCCCCCATTTTTGTTGTATAAAACAGGAAAGAAGATAAAATACCTGGTAGAGTGATGAGCTCAGGAACACCCTGGTCCCGAGGTGCTCATGCTCCAGGGCTTAGTTCAGAGGTCTCAGGTGGAGATTTAGGCAGTTTGTAGCCCTCTCTACAACATGCCATGGTCCCTAGACTCAGGAGAATGCAAGTAACTCCATGCATAAAATTAGTGCTGTAAAAAAATCAAATGGTACAAATGAGGGAAATAAATTCACCCCAAAGACTATTCACCTATCACTACTCTGTCTAAAAGACACCTGTAAATTAAAACTGAGGCCTTGACATTTCCAAGTGCTCACTAGCTGGGCTGAAAATAAAAATCAAACAAGGATGAGATAGTAATCAGCTGTTATTTATTTAGCAAACATTTCTTGAATGCCCACTATGTCTAGGAGTTACTGTGCTACACCAAAGGAGTCCAAGGGGTGATCTCGACCTTCAAGGAATTCCCCCAAATGAGACTATAGGATGAACAAGAAGTTCCTGAACCAAAGGAGGGTCTAGATTGAGAGAGCTGACCCTTTCAGTGTGAATCCAGGAAAGCTGGCAGCTGCTAGCTGGAATGAGATTGGCAGAGTAGTTCCCAGAGAGGGTGTCTGAGCCGAGGTGGAGAAAGGGCTTGGCCGCTTTCCCACTTGTCCAGCTAATGGAGTTAGTCATGAGGGACAGTTGAGTAAACAAGTCAGAATTTAGCTCTGAGAGAAGATCCCAGGAATCAGGGGAGATGCTCCAGGTCACAAAACTAAAAATCAATGAGATCAGAGCCAAAATCGATGGTGAATGAGTCAAGATAAGTGTTTGACAAAACTCAAAGCAGAATATGATCTCTGACTTTGTGCCTCTCTGTTTGGGGCTTAGTATACCTGGCCTCTTTTGTAATCTATTCTAGTTCCCTATTGCCACGTACTCCCAATGTTATTCCTTTATAAATTTGGTTTACACACAAATTATAGCCTGAACTAATCTACAGAGTAGTGAGGGAATAACAGTCAAGGAATTTCAAAGAGAAGGAAGCATCTTACCAACTTTTCTCTCTGGTCCTGTGACATGAGATGCATAAGAAGAGTGGTCTCTATTGGGTAGTATGGCAGGAAACTGTCTACTAATAGAATTGGAGAAAGGACAAAGTTTAGCAGAAGGATTTTGAGTATTTAAGTTGCATCATTTCTAGCAGAGCCATTATTTCCTTTTGACCTCTTAACAGTGAGAAAATGTTGCCATTGATGCTATGAGAAAATGCTTGGGTTCAAGGATGCCCATGGAATCTATGTGGTTATTTGGGAGGTTCCCACTAGCAGCCTACAGGCTCTCCTAACACCCAGAATATGAAGTGTGGCATGAAACTCACTAGATGTAACATTAGGCTGAAAAGGGGACAAATTATCACTGCCTTACTGTTTGTTCACTGCCCTCCTTTGGGAAGGAAAGAAATGCTTTTCATAAAATAACATGCAAGAAAGAGTGAGATCTTTTTGGTGAGGTTCTGAGATGGGATTCCCACAAAATTCAATGGTGGTAGCGTGGACTTAGAAACTCGAATCTTTTCTTCCTAATGTGGGTGAGATTTACCTGCATACGGCTAAAGTTGCAGCTGCACTTTCTTTTTTAAAAGTTACTTTTTGAGGCTAGTTTTGCAAAATTATTTTAGAGAAATAGATTGGAATATATTATAAGTTAATACAATTAAGTTATAAATATTAAGTTATTCAAACATTTTTAAAAAGTGGAACTGAATTATTTGGTAATAGATGTACCTTATTTTCCCTATTCATTACCTTTAAAAATTTTGATAGTCTATGACTCTAATTTCTAAATATTTTCCTGAGTTCATTGACACTTATTCATTTGATCTTAGAAATGCAAATTATCCCTATTAGATGTGAGGTGCAATCAGTTTTAGAACTTATATATACTGTTATTTGAGTTACTTTTACACCTGTCCATGGGTCATCTTGATTAATTAAAAACAAAGACTTTCCTATCCCCAAAGAACATTTGTTTCTTTATATTATTATTATTTTAAAGTTTTTTATTTTAAAGTGGATTTAGCAGTAAAGTGGTTTCTTGACATATGGATGAATTATATAGTGGTGAAGTTAGAGATTTTATATACCATACCAGCTTATGAGGTGATGAGGTTGAAATTTTTTTTTGTTTGTGAACCTGCATAGCTTATAGTCAAGCTTTGGGAATTGCTTTAGTAAAGGGACACAAAAGTTAGAGATTTCCAATAAAGGCGCAAATTTTGCTACCTGAATTTGTGTTAACTGAGAAGGGGAGAAGTCAATTTGGCTGGTACAATTTGACTTCATCTCATTTCTTTCTTGATGTATAATTGTTCTTCAGTAATTTGGAGTCGTTTAGAACTCTTATTTTTCTATATGTGACATGTGTCTGTATAAATTTAAAAAGAACAAAATGAATACTGTTATTGCACTGTTATCTCTCTTCTATCCTTGGCTATTTGTAAACATTTAGAAAGAATTGTTTTTCAGAAGGTTGATTGATTAGCTGATCCCATTTTGAATAACATGGGACCATCTATTTCAGAGGAAAAAAAAGATAGCTCTATGTTCTATTTGGAAGCCACCCAACTCTTAAATCCAAGGCATTCTTGGTGTTCATATAATCAAAGTTAAATTCCTTTCAGAACTCTGACTTGTGGACCTTTCAGTGTGTGTTTTGATTAACTGTCTAGATGATTGATTGATGGGCCTTTCCTCATTGGGCTGAATTGATTGCCAAGGTGTCTGCAACAAAAGGACCATGATGTGTATTACATGAATGGATTCAGCTGTTAGTCTTTTATATACAGTTCCTAAGAGATTATATAGATCAGTAGGTATTGGGACTCCAATGCTATGCTTCAGCTTTTTCATTCTTTTAATGATATATAAAACATATAAATATATATCAAATATATAAAAATATATCAAATTGAAATATAAAGTTTAGATTTCTGGAAAAACGTGTTAATATTGGAAAAGACATGACATAATATTTAACTATAGCATCAATAATGTATTAATGAAGAATTAACATTCAATGGCTCAACTATGTATAGTAACAATCATCCTTCAGTGTGGCTTGTCCAAAACTCTTCTGGAGAAATGGAGAGAGATACTCTCTATTTGCAATCCCTAAATGTTTGGAAAAGTTATTTAAAATTTTGCAACTATATTTCTCTGGATTCTGAAACCAGGCTCCTGAGTCCATATTCAGACTGCACATTTCATTACTGTAGGATTTTAAGCGAGTTCACATAACTGCCTTGTGGTCCATTTCTTCTTTGTTATAATAGAGATCACATTACCTCTTATAGGCATAATGATAACTACATGAGTTATTAGATATATAGCATATTGAAAATGTTTTATTATTACTTTGTATTATAATCAAGAACTGCAACTTAGAACATTATCCATGAATTTCTACTGGAATAGGGATGTTGGCAACATAATATTAAGATTCCAGAAGGCCCATTCTTCTTTCTGAGTCTTACCATAATGGTCACTGTAATGATATCGTAAAAAGTGTGGTATGTTTTATTAATTTCCCCTAAACAAGCAGCTATTGATTATACAAATAGTACCTATTACTTGGTATTATTGATTGATATCAATTAATGCCAAATGTAGTATTTCACATTATCCTTTAAGAGAATAAGATGAAATCTCTTCCTTATATCTCAATCAAGTAAGAATGTTCTCAAACATTTGAGCATTTGTGATCAGCCTTGTCCCTCACTAGTGATACATATGGAAGACTGGGTAACTGAACAAGTACAAATAACAGTCAAGATAATCAACATGAAAGGGCACCATGGGTCACATCCAGCCCCATAGCCTTAATACCAGTTATAGCGTGATGAGTGCCAAGTATATTCCTGACCTCATTGAGTTTCAGACTCTCACATTCTCTATGGCGTTAGCTGTTGGAGTTTAAATGGGCATGCTGAATTTATTATGTTCAAAACCGAGTCTTTGAAAACAGCAATGCTGCAATCTTCTCTGCATTGATAAAAATCCCAAATGACTGTCCCAGCAATAATGCCAGAAACTCAGGAGTCCTCCCTACTTTCTCAATCTCATGTCTGACTTCTAGTCCACTAATAAATCCTGTTTATTCTAAATGACTGATTTTCTGAACTCCTTGACTCCTCCCTAGTTTAGGATACTATTAGATCTTGCCTTCCTAGAGCAATACCCCTACACTTTTCTTCTGCTCTCATTTTTGCTCTTCCTCCAGCATTGCAGCCCCCAACTAAACATCTAAGGATATCTTTTTACAATTTAGGTCAATCTCCCTATAAAAAGCCTTCCAAAGTCTCTTCTTTCAGTAAGTCAAATCTAAGCCCTTTAGCATGGCCTGAAAGGGAACTGACGTCTGCATATCCCATTTTTATGCCATCACCTTCATTCACACTGGTCTTTTTCATCAGGGTCAAGAAACCTTCTAAAAAGAGCATATGGTAAATATTTTAAGCTTTCCAAGACATATTGTTCTTATCAAATGCTTCACTCAGCCATTGTGGCATTGCCAGCAGCTAGAGGTAATAGGTTAACAAATGAATGTGGCAGTGCTCCAATAAAACTTTTTTTTTTTTTTTTTTTATCTCCTCTGACCCTATTTGGATACCTTGATCAACTTCTCCTGCCTGATTGCGATGGTTAAGACTTCCATTATTATGGTGAATAGCAGTGAAGACAATGGGCATCCTTGCCTAGTTCCTGATCTGAGTGGAAATGTTTTCAATATTACTCCATTCAATATGATATTGGCTGTAGGTTTGCTGTATATGGCCTCTATCAGTTTAAGAAATGACCCATTTAAGCCTATTAAGTGTTTTTATCATGAAAGGATGCTGGATATTATCAAAAGCTTTTTCTGAATCAGTTGATAGGATCATACAATATTTGTTTTTTATTTAATTTATGTGATATATCATATTTATAGATTTGTGTATGTTGAACCAAGCTTGAAATCCTGGCATAAAACCAACTTGATATTGGTGTATAATTTTTTTGATGTGTTGCTTAATTCTATTTGCTAAGATCTTATTGAATATATTTGCATTGATATTCATTAATGACATTGGTCTATAATTTTGTTTGTGGGATCCTTTACTGGTTTGTGGATCAGGGTGATATTTTCTTCATAGAATGTGTTGGGAAGTATTTCTTCTTTTTCTATGCTTTGGAAAAGGTTGTATAATATAAGTACTGTTCCCCATTAAAGGTTTGGTAGAATTCTGATATGAAGCCAACTGGTCCCGAACTTTTCTTTTTTGGGAGATTTCACATAGTTGATGCTATTTCAGTGACTGATATAGGTCCATTCAAAATTTCCAATTCTTTCTGGTTGATTCTAGGAAAGTGGTGTGCTTCCAGGTATTGGTCCATTTCCTTTAGACTTTCATATTTCTGAGAATAGAGTTTTTTTGTAGCAATCATTGAAGATTTTTTTTTAACTTCTGAAGTATCTGTTCTTATTTGTCCTTTATTGTTTCTGACTGATGATATTAGAGAATTTACTTTTCTAATTATTGGTTAGAAAATAATAGTTGGGTTGGCCAAAGGTTTATCAATTTTATTAATCTTTTCAAAAAAACAACTTTTTGTTTTGTTGATCTTCCAAATGATCGTTTTGTTTTCAATTGCATGTAATTCTACCCTAATTTTGGTTATTTCCTTTCTTCTGCTGGTTTTGGGGTTGGAATGTTCTTCCTTTTCCAGTTGCTTGAGATGACCCATTAAGTTATTAATTTCCTCTTTTTCTGTTTTCTTGATGAAGGTTTTCAACTCTATAAATTCCTTTTAGGACTGTCTTTGCAGTAACACACAGGTTTTGATAATTTGTGTCTTTGTTATCATTTTGTTCCAAAAATTTGGTGATTTCCTTCTTAATTTCATCTTTGACCCAGCTATCATTCAGCCTAAAATTATTTAGTTTCCATGACTTTGTTTGCAGATGATATGATCCTATACCTGGACAATTCCAGGCAGTCAACTACAAAACTCTTCAAAGTGATCGAGGAATACAGCAGCATCTCAGGATACAAAACAAATATTTACAAATAAGCAGCTGTTATATATGTCAATAATAGTCAAGCTGAAAATATAGTCAAGGACTCTATTCCTTTTATAGTAGTGCCAAGGAAGATGAAATATCTGTGAATTTACCTAACAAAGGATGTGAAAGATCTCTATAAAGAGAACTATGAAACTCTGAGAAAAGAAATAGCTAAAGATGTTAACAAATAGAAAAACATATCATGTTCATGTCTGGGAAGAATCAACATTGTTAAAATGTCCATACTACTCAAAGCAATCTACAGATTTAATGCAATCCCTATTAAAGCACCATTGTCATACTTTAAAGAGTTTGAAAAAATAGTCCTTCATTTTATATGGAATCAGAAAAAACCTTGAATAGCCAAGACATTACTCAGAAAAAAAACAAGGCTATACTATAAATCTAAAGTGATCCAAACAGCATGGTACTGGCATAAAAACAGAGAGGTAGATGTATGGGAAAGAGTAGAAAACCAAGAGATGAATCCAGCTACTTATTATTATTTGATCTTTGATAAGCCTATCAAAAACATTCAGTGGGGGAAAGACCCTCTATTTAACAAATAGTGCTGGGTGAACTGGCTGGTGACCTGTAGAAGACTGAAAGTACACCCCCATCTTTCACCATTAACAAAAATTGATTCTCACTGGATAAAAAATTTAAACTTAAGACAGGAAACTATAAAAATACTAGAAGAGAGGCAGGGAAAATACTTGAAGAAATCAGCCTGGGAGAATATTTTATGAGCAGGACCCTCAGGCAATTGAAGCAAGACCAAAAATTCATTACTGGGATCTGATCAAACTAAAAAGCTTCTGCACAACCAAGAGTGCAGTAAGTAAAGCAAACAGACAACCTTCAGAATGGGAGAATATTTTTGCAGGTTATGCTTCTGACAAAGGTCTGATAACTAGAATTCACAGAGAATTCAAACTAATCAATAAGAAAAGAACAAATAACCCCATTTCTGTGTGGGTAAGAGACTTGAACAGAAACTTCTCTGAAGAAGACAGATGCATGGCCTACAAACACATAAAGAAATGCTTATCATGTTTAATCTTCAGAGAAAAGCAAATCAAAACCACTTTGTGATATCATCTAACTCCAATATGATTAGCCCACATGACATAATCCCCAATCTACAGATGTTGGCATGGATGTGGAGAGAAGGGAACACCTCTACACTGCTGGTGGGAATACAAGCTAATATGGCCTTTTTGGAAAGAAGTTTGGAGAATACTTAAGGAACTAAAAGTAGACCTACTGTTCAATCCTGCAATTCCTCTGCTAGGTATATACCTAGATGATCAAAAATCATTTTACAGGAAAGACATTTGCACCAGAATGTTTATTGCAGCCCAATTCATAATTGCCAAGACATGGAAACAGCTCAAGTACCCACTGACCCATGAATGGATTAACAAATTGTAGAATATGTACACCATGGAAGACTATGTAGCCATAAAAAAGGATGGAGACTTCACATCTTTTATGTTTACCTGGATGGAGCTGGAACATGTTCTTCTTGGTAAAGTATTTCACAAATGGAAAAAAAATGTATGCAATGTACTCAATACTACTATGAAATCAATATATAATCACCTACACATTCATACAAATGGTAAAACATAACTATAGTCCAGAAAGTAGAAGGGAGAGGAGAGAGATGAGAGGGGGGAGGTTTGGAGGGGGGAGGGCATTTGGGGGACCTCACCTAATGTGCAAAATTCAATGGTACATTTCCAAACTATTAAGAAAAGAGTATAATTGTCTTACCACAACAAACAAGTAGTGATGAATGTGTTATTCAATTTGATGTGAGCATTTTACATTGTATATCGAATGAGTACACTGAACCTCATAAATACATCAATGTATACAGTTATGATTTAATAAAAGAATTAAAAAAGAATGAAGATATCCAATCATCAAAAAACTTTATGACAATTCAAATAAAATTCTGTATAATTTTCACAAGTCACAAATATTAGGTCTTTACATTTTTTCAAATCATTTAAACTGTAAAAACCATTCAAATCTCACAGGGCAAGAGCCAGATCTGGCCCACAGAACAGTTTGCTAACACCTGTTCTAGAAGAGCATTAGACTTTCCCATCTCTAGACTTCTAGGTGCTTCTCCAAGTGTAGTTTGTTCCTTCAAATTATCCCTGTCTCTGCTCCCATGTCCGTTCCTCAGAGAGGACTTTCTTAAAATCCATTACCTTTCTTCTCTTTGCACTTGTGTGCCTTTAATTATTTGCTAGTTTGCTCATTTAATTATTTGTTTTTTCTGTGAGAATGTTTTCTCTGTATAGGCAGGTGCTTTATCTTCTCTTCATTCATTCCACAGCTCCCGTTATGATGTTTGATATTTAGCATTTAATTAATATTTACTTAGTAGATGACAATACATGTATAACCAGCACCATTTCCTTAAAAACATAGGTTTTATGATAAAGTGGATGATAGCTCAAATTTTAATTCTGCAAATGTTGACTTGGTGAATCTGTTCAGATTATCTAAACACTGTATGATAATGTTTAATCATAACATAGAGGTTGGTTGAAAAAAGTAACATGGAAGAACATGTCTATGAGAGCAGAGATCAGTTAGTGTTATACACCAGTAATGGAACTTGTGTGAAGGTGAATTATTCTTAGTCTCACTGGACTGTAAACATTGAGGAAAGAGAACATATTGTTTTAGTCTACCATTGTAATCCCACCTTCTAGCACACGGAAAAGCCAATAAATAATGTTAGTTTGATGAATGAACAAATGGATGATACAGAAAATCAAATGCTACAAGTGTGACAGGCCTTTTGACATAGTGTGGAAGTGTTAACAAAAGTAAATATGTCACAGTTTCTCAGATAGTCTTAGGAATTTGTCTGTTTAAATACTGGGTTCCTGATGGACGTTACTTGATCTTTGAAGCCTTGTTGAAACTTGAGATCTGGGAATTTCAGCAGCCAATGAAGTGAATCTAACTAAACTCATCTTCAATAAACAAAAACAGTTGGTTATGTGGGAAGTTAGGAGGGAACATATTATATTTATATATATCCATAAAAAAAATGAGTCAGTGTGGCATACCTGATACATATGATCCTCCCAGGTTCTGGGAGAGATTTAGATTGAAACTGCAAAACACTTTTCACAAGCTGTAAGGATTGGCAGAGGTACAGTTTATGGGCTGACCCTCCAGGAGAGCTCGCTATGATTTGAATATATCCCCCAAACAGACTGTGTTGGAAACTTAAATCTCACTGCAGCAGTGTTGAGTAGTGGACCTGTAGTGGGAGGTGATTTAGTCAGGAAGGCACTAAGGATTAAAGCCATTTTCTTAGGTGTGGATCCCTTTTAAAAGGACACCTTCAGCCACCATCTCTCTCTCTCACCCTCTTTGACCTTCCATCACAGGATGATGCAAAAATATGGTCCTCACAAAATGCTGCCCTTTCAGTCTTGGCCTTCCCAGCCCCTCCACAACAGTGAGATATAAATTTCTGTCTATTACAAATTATCCAGTATGTGAAATTCTGTTGTAGAAGAGCAAAATAAACCCAGATGAGCTCAGCTCATAGCTCATCTGGGTTAGGCTACATCGATAGAGAGGATGGCTTCTGAAGTTAAATTCCAAAAATACCACACCACTTGAGAGTCAGTTTTGGAAATTCTAACTCTATTTGCACACTTCTATCCACTTTTATTTTCCTGAAATACTGTGAACTTCCTCTTGAATGCCAGTAGTTTGGTCCACAATTTATGTGATTGTGATGTGATATAAAAGATCAACAATCTCTTTGAAGTTTTCACTTCAGAATGAAATGATCTCATTTTCTTTCTCATAGTTTCTGTCAAGAAAAATATTAAAAAGATTATGCTAAGCTATTAAAACATATAAGACATAGGTTTGAGGGTAGAAAATATGATTTTAAATGAATCATTTAATGTTCATCTTTAGAAAAATTTCGTGTTTCTTTCTTTCTTTCTTTCTTTCTTTTTTTTTTTTTTTTTGCAGTTGATGTTCAGTAGATATGTGGGACTGTATTGAACACATTCCAGAAAGAAGAGGAGAATCTTAAAACATGCTGTACTTAAAAAAATTACTCAAAAAACCCTTAAAAAAGCAGAAACACAAGGCATTACAAATTACTGTATATGGGAGCTGGATAGTGGGTATGGCAGTACAGTCAAACATTTACTTTTGAGCTGAATATGTTTTGAACTGTGGTACATGAAGTTCAATGTGTTCCATGAAGTTCAATGTGGTCTACAGAATAGTCCATTTCACTGAAAAGGATTTTGTGACAATATATGTTTGTGAGGACATCTTGAGTTACAAAGTCAATTTATGTGTAGATGTATTTGTTTCCTTTGCTTTAAATATCGTCATATTGTTCTAATCACAGTTTGAAGTGGAACAATGTAATTCACAACCAAATATTGTTTCCTTAAATCTATTAGAAACAAATATATGCATATATAAATAAATGCCATAGATTGTTTCATTTATTATATATGTGTGTGTGTGTGTGTATATATATATACACATGAGCACATGTATGCATATATGTATCTTTGTACATAAATTTTGGGTGGGTATATGTTTGTATGTATACATATTTCCATAGGATACTTTCATTTTGAATAACTTAAAGTCTGAAATAACTTAATTAGAATTTCTTATCTTAGAGAACATGCAAAGTAATTGCAGGGCTGATTGGTTTAACTGCTAAACAATATTCTCAGGGGCTCAGCTGTCCTCAGAGTATTGGATTTAACCCAAGGGATTTTTCTTTGTGATTGTTATTTGGCTGCCACAGCTCCAGCTTTTCCTGTCCCTCAGAAACTTACTCATGGGCAGAAAAAAAAAAATCTTATTTTTTTTTAACCAAAGTGTTTCTTGGCATAACTTGCTTCAATAGAAAAAATATTTATCTATGTTTATGTAAATTATCCTCAAGAAAAATGGACTTGCTAGGATAAGCTTCATTTGGAATCAAAGACAGGGTGATCTTTTTTGGCATTGTCCAAGTAGAGGGTAGAAAGTGGTTGCTTGATCTATATTACCCTTCTGCCGGCCAGGGAGACACAGGAGAAAAACCTCTCAGAGATAGCAAGTCATGTGTGGTACAAATATTAACTTTCTATTACCTAAACATACCAACATTTTTAGTTCTTTTATATTTGTTTTGAATTATTTTAATCAAACAAGGTGTAGCATATATTAAAAAAAAAAAATCACTTAGTTTGTATTCAAAACCTGAAAGCAGGATGTGTGATGGTTGATTTTAGGTGCCAACTTGACTGGGTTAAGGGATGCTCAGATAGTTGGTAAAGCATTGCTCTGGGTGTGTCTGCAAAGGTTTCCTGCAGAGGTTGACGTTTGAGTGGTAGACTGAGTAAAGAGGATCTGCCCCTGACAGCATGGACAGACACCATCCAACCTGTTGAGGGCCCGTGTAGAACAAACAGGCAGAGGAAAGGCAAATTCACTCCCGTTCTTCTTGAGCTAGGACACCCCTCGTCTCCTCCCTGCCAACATCAGACCTCCTGGTTCTCAGGCCTCCAAGTATGACTGAGAATTACACCAGTGGCTGTCCTAGATCTCAGGCCTTTACACTGGACTGAAATATGCCACTGGATTTCTTGGTTATCCAGCTTTCAAACAGCATTTTGTGGGATTTTTTTAACCTCTGTAGTTGATGAGCCAACTTCCACAGTAAATCTTTTGTATCTTATCGATCTATATTTTATTGGTTCTGTTTCCCTGGAGGACTCTAATATACAATGCAAAATATTAAAAAATGAACAGTAAAGGAAAGCCCTCCTTCCCAGTTATTACCACTCCTTGTTTGGTCAAGGGTTCTCTATTCCTCCTCCTTTTTGTCTCTATCCTACTCGGCTGCTGCCATACTTACCTTAGTCGGAAGCCCTTTCAACTATTTTACCATTCCTGAAGTCCAGCCTCCAGCCCTAGACTCAGAGAGATAAAGGAAAACTTCCTATCCTCAAACAAGTCCCACTTCCTTTACTCTGTGTCTGAGTTACTGATTGAGGAAGCATCTATTCTTTATTACCTACCCACACTACCTGCACGAGATTGTTCTGCTGTCCAAGGCCTACACTAGACAATCTCAAGAGTTGATGATACTTTTATATGGTGTTGGTTCAAGACTTCTTCATGAATAGTGGCTGTATCTATTACAACCAGCTGACTCACTGTGTTTACCCCAGTGATCCCTACTGATATTAAGAGGAGGAGCCTGTCCCTAAAACAACTAATTTTCACCCCAAAGGGCAGAAGTGGCTTTTGACACAAATATGCCCATTTTTTTTCAACTGTGAAATTTAACAATGCAAAATCACTTTTTGCAACAGAAAGAAACTGCTGGAAACTTTAAAATATAGGCTGTTGTTGCCACAGACATTGTTGGAAACTGATCATGTGCTTTGGTAGGTAGCAGCTGCTTTAGTGCACAGTGTCTTAGTATCATCCTTCTCTGTAGTCACACCAGTCCAGGTTAGTCGCTTCCTTTTGTCTATTTTCATGTTTTATATTATTATAATTAATATTTTAGAGATATTCTGTTAAAAGCAGCAGCTGATTTTGTGATACAAATATCAGAAAGTGCATGGGACTGAAGGGAGGGGTATAATTGATATTACACATGCGTGTTTTGTAGCCTAAAGACTTTTCAGAATTCTTCTAGCAATTTTTCCTTAAGAATACTAATCAGTTAATCAGCATGGATTCCTGAGAACTCAACTTCTAGGCCTGGAAGTGATCTAGGAGCTATAAGTGATATGCTATTTAAATTTAAGACAAGCCTCTGGTGCAGGGGTGGCGAACACGCGGCTAGAGCCGCATGCGGCTCCCGGCCAAAATGAATTTCGGCTCTTTGCCTTTTATCATTATTTTGTATACTGTGGCTCTTTGCCAAGTTTGGATTTTGTTATGCTGCTTCTGAGGAGGG
>CAUYPK010112979.1:0-33387 GCA_963574355.1 Loris lydekkerianus
AGTTGTGTTATAGCCTTCATGTGAAAG
Source organism: Loris lydekkerianus (assembly GCA_963574355.1). Classification (NCBI taxonomy): domain Eukaryota; kingdom Metazoa; phylum Chordata; class Mammalia; order Primates; family Lorisidae; genus Loris; species Loris lydekkerianus. The sequence goes on from CAUYPK010112979.1 coordinate 28, forward strand.
CTATAAATTAGCTTCATAGTAGGTCTGAGTACATTGGATACTTTTTCTTCCATTCCTGAGATACTTTGCTAAGAAGAATATGTTCCAGCTCCATCCATGTAAACATGAAAGAGGCAAAGTCTCCATCTTTCTTTAAGGCTGCATAGTATTCCATGGTGTATATGTACCACAATTTGCTAGTCCATTCGTGGGTCGATGGGCACTTGGGCTTCTTCCATGACTTAGCAATTATGAATGGGCTGCACTAAACATTCTGGTACAGATGTCATTGAAACTTGTTCAGTGTGGGGCAGATTACAATTCAACTGAAGGACAGCAAAATGGAAAAGATTCATAAGGCAACGTATGAGGGTGGGGTGTAGAGCTTCAGTGTCCTCTCTGGATGCTCCAATCTCCCAGAATCTTGGTGTGTTCATCAAACAGAAAGCTCTCTGAGGCTCCATGTTTTGAGATTTTATAGTGCTCATTCTCCAGCACCCTCTTCCTCCCCAAGAGGTCAGTGAGTGGGACTGAAAGATGTAACACACTAATCATTTGTTTAGTTTCTGTTGACCATCCCCTTCCTGAGGATGTCCACCTTGCTCCTTCTATCCCCAAGTCACCTCATTATAAACTCAGGAGGGAATGAAAGTGGCTTCTTATGAAAACAAAAGACACTCCTGTTGCTCAGAATATTTCAAGGAACTCTGGGGACAAGATAGACCTAATATATATTATTATATTGAATGTCTATATATCTGATATAAGTTAAGGTTTTTCTTTGAATTTACATAAAAGGAGAAAAAATAATTGAGAGGGAAAAATGCATAAATAAATTGAAAGGGAGAAAACAAGAGAAGAAAGGGTGTAAAAATAAAAGAGAAAAAGAGCAAAATAGAAAAAAGCATTTACGTGATTTAGGCAACTGTTTTAACTTCTTACAACATTCGACAGAGTTTTGAAGAATTATTTTGAAGTTAGAATTAGTATTAACTGAGTATTAATTATTATAAAAGTTCTGGTCATTTCTAATTATTTCTCTTTTAATACTGATGATAATGACAATGATGATGATAAATTATATTGTTGAAAGATAATGTCTTTTAAAGTTTGCTTATTTAGATAAGACTTACCATAAACTTCAATTAAGCATTTTTATGAATACATAGTTCATTTTAAGTGGAAAATGACAGACTTAGCCTTGAATACCACAAGAAAACATGAACAATCTATAATGACTCTTGAATACTACAAGAAAACATCATCATCCATAATGACTTGGGAACCACATTAAGGAAATCATTTTAGGAAAGTTTAACTATTATAATCATTCATTAACCAATAGAAGAATGGTTCGATTTATGTTTTCTATCAGAAATATACAGACAGCAGAATCATGTTCCTAGGTTACATAAATAAGCATGGCAAATTTGTGCTGGTTTGTCAAGTATTTGGTTCAAAAAAACTCATATCACTTTAAAATGTTCAAAATAGCTACCAGATTTCAATTCAAATTCAAGAATGCAGGAATAATGAAAATAAGAATAGCTCTTCTCATTTGAAGAAAACTGATTAATTGCCTTTTCTCAGTGGAGTCTTTATAGTGGACAAGTGAATAAGGGGGATTGTCCCTGGGGCCAAAGATCTTTGGGGAAAGTTCTGTGATTACCATACTGACAGTAATAACTTTAATTTGTAATGATTTTCTAAATAATTTTATCAACATATACTTAATTGCTATACAGTTCTAAGGTGATATCTATAACAATTAATTGAAGAAGCTTCAATTTATATTGAGTTTGTCATCAGTCGGAAAATCAATGAGAAGGTCTGAGAAATAATATCCCAAAGAAGAACCTACAAGGACAATAATGGCAACAACAATACCTGCAATACATTGAGTGGTTTGTATGCATCAGGCCCTGTAAGTTTCTTGCATAAATTTTCTCTTTTCTTAGTCTATTTGGTGCTGCTATAACAGAACATCTGGGTCTGTGTAGTTTATAGTATGAGAAGGAACACTAAGAAAGGGGCTTCGAGGCAGGGTTGGAGGAAAACCTGGCCTGCTGAACCAGGAAGTCTGGAGAGCCCATAAGAATGTGGATCTGAGGTAACCAATGACCAATAGAAAAGGGCACTATTGCCTGGAGGTGCAGAGGTTGCTGTTAGCTAGGCTGAAGCCATGGCACTGTAGTCTGGGCAATAGAGCAAGGCTGATATAAATGTAAATATAAACATAAACATAAATATTCGGTTTCCTTCACTTTCTGAAAAAGTTAACTACAAAGAAAACGATGTTTTTCAAATATAGGTGTATATTGTTTATACCAAAACAGTATTTCCAGTGATTGTATTATTGATATAAATATGGAGGTAAAAGGAAAGGGTTATACACATCTTTTAACATAAAACAAGATTATAATCAAACACACACAAAAAACACAGTGAGTGGCCAGTTTGGAGCACTGAGTGGGCAAGGAGCTTTGAATGATCTAGTAAATAGACTCACTAGCCATTACAGGAAAAGGAAGAAGGAATGAAAAATGTTAGTGATTATGGCTGGGCATGGTGGCTCATGCCTGTAATCCTAGCACTCTGGGAGGTTGAGGCTGTGGGAGAATCCCTTGAGCTCAGGAGTTCAAGACCATTCTGAGTAAGAGTGAGACATTGTCTCTACTAAAAATAGATAAAATTAGCCACACCTTTTGACAAGTGCCTGTAGTTCCAGCTACTTAGGAGGCTGAGGCAGGAGGATTGCTGAACCCAGGAGTTTGAGGTTATTGTGAGTAGGCTGATGCCACAGTACTTTAGCTTGAGCAACAGAGTGAGACTCTCTCTCTTAAAAAGAACAAAAAAAGTTAGTAATCATCAAAAGCTCATAAAAATTTAAAAATGTTTGCCAAAAGAAAAATTTCTAAAGAAGAGTTGAAACATATAGTCAAAGAAATCTTGGAATTTGAATAAAAATACAAAGTTAACACATAAAAGAAAAAAATATGTGTACGAAAAGATAAAAGTGTTTCACCAGAGAATTTACTATGAAGCTAACAGAAGTTACCCATGGATCACTATGAAAGTTTTGAGGCAGACTGGGTTATGGTGCATTATTTCAGTTCCAAGAAACATGGTTGACAGTGTCCTTTCTGATTCATCATGGAGGTTTCAACTTTCTCAGCTTATGACAGGGAAGGCTTCATTTGTTTCTGTCCATGTGGATTTTATGTTTCTTGATTTCTGCATATCTCAAAACTTTCCTAATGATCCACCTATACTCCCCCCCACACACACACACAAAACAAAAGGCTCAGGAAATGCTTTAATCAATGAATTAAAAAAAAAAAAAACTATGAAAATATTATGTACAAAGAAATGACAATCAGAATAACACTGGATGGTAACAAGATGACTTGTTAACAGTATGTCAAAAGATAGTGGAATAGTGCTTTTAAATATTGGAAGGAATGATTTTCACCCAGGATTCTCTACCCAGCCAAACTATCAGTAAAATTTTGAAACTAGAAAACAAACAGATTTTTATCTGTGCAAAGGTTGAGAAAGTTCATCTCTGTGAAATCTTTATCCAGGAAGCTTCTTGAGGAAATAAATAAAGACATGGCAACCCTAGTGTCTTTGTCCATTCAGGCTGTTTGACAAAACTACCATAAGATAGCTGGCTGATAAACAGCAAACATTTATTTCTTACAGTTCTGGAAACTGAGAAGTCAAGATCAAGGTACCAGCAGATTCAATGTCTGCTGAGGACCCATTGCTTACAGATGGTGTCTTTTAGCTACTATATCACCATGTGGTGGAAGGGGCCACCATGCTCCTTTAAGCCTTTTTTTTTTTTTTATATGTGCACCGATTCCATTTATGAGATCTTATGATATAATCACTTCCCAAAGGCTTCACCTCTTAATACCATTACATTGGGAATTAGTTTTCAACATGTGAAGTTTTGGGAAAGATACAAACCACAGCACCTAGGATTTAGGAAATAGTGATAATGATACTTGCATGCTAAAAAATGTTTATTTAACTATAGAGGGAAGCTAAATAATGAGGTAGGGGTAAAACTAAAATCATACCTACTGCAGTAGTGAATAAATAATGTCTGAAATTGATAAATTATAAAATAACAGCATATAATTTAGTGATGACTATCAGATGGAAGAGTTTTAAAATTGGGTCAGATATGGTGGCTCACACCTGTTGTCCTAGTACTTTGGGAGGCAAAGGTGGGAGAACTACTTAAGGCCAGGGGTTCAAGACCAGCAAGAACAAGAGTGAAATCCCATATCTACAAAAAAAAGAAAAAGTATCTGTGTGTGATAATGTGTGCCTATAGTCCCTGCTACTCGGGAAGCTGAAGCAGGATGATCACTTGAGCCCTGAAGTTTGAGATTGCAGTGAGCTATGATGATTTCACTTCACATCAACTAGGGTGACAGAACTAGATTCGTTCTCAAAGAACAAAAAATATTAGAAATTGGTTGCCCCAACATTGGGGAGGAGTGAGATAACATATAGGGACTTCAAATTATTAGCTTGTAAATATTTCATTTTTTTAAAACCAAATGTTTGGGAATCAATTAAGATAGGTGAGATTTGCTTCAGTAGTAAATAACCCCAAATTTCTGTGTCTTAAAACAACAAATTGTAGGTCACACTAAAGCAACATGACTATCTGAGTCATCAATGCTCCACATAGTCTTCTGGAACCCAGACTAAAGAGACTCATCTTTACATTTGCTCACATATTTATTTGCAAGAGGCAAGGAAAGCAGAAGGAACAAGGCAGACAACATGCCATCTCTTGATTTTTATGCTAGGAAGTTGCACAAATCCTGTCCTTTATTTCACTGATTAAAGCGAATCTCATGACCCAATTTGATGGCTAGAGGGCTGGGAAATGTCATCCACTCCCAGAAAGTTGCAGCAATACTTGAGAACAAGAATACATCACTGGGTGTGGTTTCTCACTCCTGTAATCCTAGTGCTTTGAGAGGTTGAAGGAGAAGGATTCCTTGAGGGCAGGAGTTCAGGACCAGCATGAGCAACATAGTAATAACCCATCTCTACAAAATAAAACTAAACAAAAATTAGCAGGGCATGGTGAGTTGTGAATGTAGTCCCAGCTTCTCAGGAGGCTGAGGTAGAAGGATCACTTTAGCCTTGGAGTCTGAGGTTGCAGTGAGTTATGAAATAATGCCATGGTGCTCCAGCCTGGGTCACAGAGTGAGACTCTGTCTCAAAAAGGAAAAAAAAAAAAAAAAAAAAAAAAAAATGAATGCAGCTTACAGCAGCCTATAATACTTTTTAAATAACCAAGAGTAGAATATAATGAATGGAGAGCATTTTGAAAAGTACCTTTCTCAAATTAATGGTAGCTATTTTCCAATTATTTTGCCATTTTAAAAGAATTAATATGTTGCTTAATACTGACTGATCAATCTATTTTTTTTGTGGAGAAACCCCATATAACATAACATTTACTCTCACAACAAGTATCCAGAATGATATTGTCAACTAATTGAATACACAGTTTTGTGCTACAGATCCCTAGAACCTTCCCAGCCCTATCCTGCATAACGGAACCTAGCCAGCCCCTGGCAACCAACATTCTGCTTTCTGTTTTTATGAGTTAAACACTGTAGATACTTCAGGTAAGTGGAATCATGAAGTAAACAATCACTGAGTTGGTGTTTGCTTGTTAATGACATTTCAACGATGTAGCTAATTTATGAAATTCAGCCTCTTACTCCAGAACGAAAACCATGAGCTTTTCACGACTCAGTCTCAAGGAATCAAGTTCTAAGCAATCAACTCAGGAAATTAATGAAAGGATTAAAAGTGCTCTTCAAAATAGGTTCCACCCACCCTCCTAAAAATATTCTCCTTAAGTTTGAAATTTACTGGCTATTTAGACTCCAGCATTTGTAAAATTATGTAATGCCCAATGCTTAATGAAAGAAAACACTAGGCAAATTCAGGAAACATCAGTAGGCAATGTCTGAATGGAAATCGTCCGTGGAAAACTCCAGAGAGGGCCAACTGGGGTTCTTGGTGTTACTGAAAATTTTTAACTTCTTATTCATACTACCTGGGCTTTCCTTCTTCACATAGTAGCTTTTTTTTTTTTTTTTTTTTTTCTGTATACTGGTTTTATTTACCTGCATGAGTGATTTTGTTGACAGGAGCTGTTTAATTCTCTGTTCTGTCTGTATCTCCCCAACAGGAACACCTGTAAGTAGCTGTGTATTACAACAAAAATGAGCCAACCCATCTTTGCTTTCTTTTGGTTGTTCACAGATTAGCTCTGTTGGCATAGAGCTCTTGGCCTGCTTATAGAAAATCCTTTTACTGATTTGCAAAGGTGAAAAATTGCTTCTCCTCTTTACCAAAAGGAAACAGTGGAGCAAAAGCATCTTGACATGTTGGTATTCAGGTTAAACTGGAGTGAGAGCTGCTGATCCACTGGCACTAATTAAAATCTGCATTCCAAACAATGAAAGGCCCAGATCACCTGGGAATATGAGACACCTGCCAAATGTAATTGGAAGGAAGAAGTCAACATTTATCCTAAAGAGCAACAGGGTGGCTGGAGGAGGAGGGACCAGCCTTGAATTCATGAAAACCTGGCAAATGTTTTTCTCAGAAAATTAACTCTACAAATTTAGTTTTGACTATAAATAGAAATAAGCAATTTTAATTTTATTCTAGTTAGTTTTAACCTGCATGTTTAAGTTAATAAAAAAGATAAACATCTCAGAAAATCTTGATGCTTCTCAGTCTTAGTTTTCCTGCATTTACTTAGAAGCACATGTAGAGTTTATTTGATTTTGAAACTAAATTTCAGAGTTGTTAATTTACTTCTTCCACTTCCCACAGTAAATCAATTACTAGATAAGCTAAGAATTTAAATTCTGATTTGCATAATTTGTAAATTATCCGACAGCTCTATTCTCCTCCCAAGAGTCTACCATTGTTTGTAAGAGGACCTCGTAGGCCAACCCCGTCATCCAATACGACTCCACTATACTGCTCTTTGGTTTCTCACTCAGCTGGGGGTGGATTCTGATTTTTTTTCCAGGTTGTCTTAAAGCATTGACATCTTAAAACTTCAACTCTGAAATTGGAAATAAAAACCTTTAACACTTTCTTGGCATAATCCTCATTCATAGAAGTAATCTTATGAATGAAGTTTCTAATATTTTCCAGGATAATTGTCCTTCTTAGTGAATGACCTTGGAAGATGTAAATAGCACAATTATTGCTCCTAAAATGACTAATAGTCTTTACTCAGAAGCTTCCTTACCTCACAATTACCAGTTGTGTTTTTCTCTTGTGTTTCTGGGGTACTATGGCATGATTCAATTTTTGTTTGGGGAAATATAGATGTTGTTTGTGTCCACAACAAAAAAATTACCATCTCTTATGGTAATCTAAAAAATTAAAACTTGCATACTTCTTATGAAATCAAACATGTGGAAAGTATGAATTTGGAGTATTGAATTTCTATTATGTGACCAAATAAGGATTGATTATGTGTCAGGTTTAACATTTTTTATAGTGATTATCTCAAATAATTTAAATTGGACCCCACTTCTTAGAGGTAGACACTAAATTCAATTCCATTTTGAAGAGAAAGAAACTGTTCATAGAAATTCCTGTGTTACCCAAAGGCACACAGTAAGTCAGGATAGGAGATATCAAAATAATTCTTAGAAGAGATAATGAAAAGTCTCTTCTAAGGATAGGAGGATAGGAGGATAGGAGGAGACTGGTTACATGAAGGGATGATTGGAGAATCCCTTGATTGATGTACCAGTAAGGAACCAAAGAATCAAAGGAACCATTTCTAAACTTTTGTAAAGCAGTCTCTGCTGATCAAAAGTCATGCTATACTTTAAGGCTTCTGGACATAGCTTTAAACATCTCTTTTGGGTTCAAAGTCCTACATTAGGTTTGGGGCTGATGTGTTCAGCAAATCTCTCCAAATCTGCAACTGGACCCTAGGGTCGTGTGAGGCATGGGTACACAGGCTGCTGTGTCTCATCTGCACCACCAAAGAAGAGCCAGATGTAGAAAGTTGCCCTAGAAAAGAGAATTTAGCTCCCAGGGAAAGTTTAAGGAATGAAGGAGAGGGAGCAGAAATGTACGCAGGTAAATCTGGAGATTACTGAATTAGAGTCCAGTCACCCACAACTCGCACCCTGTCATCAGCACAGGCTCTGTTCCAACATTAAAACTCTGCTTGCTGAGAGGGAAATCAAACAATGATCTACAGCTTTTTATTTTTGTCTTACTTTAAATCCTAAAGCTGAATAGGGCTAGATCCCAATAAGCTACAATTTTGTATTATTTTACCCAAACTAGAAATCACTATAGATACACTATCTTTTGTTCTTTGTGGTGTTGTCAGACTCAAGTCTTTACCCTATTGTTAGTCTTCAGGATCCCTACATCTCCATATTTGGTTACAAAGCTCCAGGCTGCCTATGCACAGATCAAACAATAGCCAGGGAAGGACAAAAGTTCATTCATGAGGCAGTGTCAGACCTCTTGCTGAATATAGAAACTAATTTATTTTTTCCTTTTAAATGCTAATGAAACATACAAGACTGATTACTCTCATTGTTTGTGCTGTCACAAGGACAGATAGTGACATCTGCAGCTCATAATTCTTTCCTTCATTCTTGCTGACAAACATCCACTCAGAACATTCAGAGCAGGAGAGGTAGGAAGATTTTACTAGAACATGAGTGTTTATAGAGAGAGAGGGTCAGCAGATCCTCCCTGGATCTTGAAACTGGTTCCATTTATAACATACCCTTTCCAAGCTTCCTCTTAATATTTAATATTAATATTAAATTAATCAACCACAATAAAATTAGCATATTAATGTACCCAGCTATGAGTTAATAATAATAAAAAAGAAAAGATGCCTTTAAATAATATTAGTTACATAATAATAATATTGCCTTTTAATAATATAAAAAGAGAAGGATTTTACATAGGACTTTGTAGGCAGGAGATAACAGGGCCACTTTGATACAATGGATGAATAGTGTATGAATAGTTTAAATTCCCTTCCTTGTTCTGTTGGATCTGGTGATTGGATTCCCATAACAGCCCTGAGTTTAGGTGTGTGAAGTAGAGTATTTCATAGAAATCTTCAGTGTTCTGGTACACAGACAGATCTCTCTGCCTCAAAATGCAATTGATCTATTTCACTCCTCCAACTTACTACCATTTCTCAAATATATTATGTCTTACCCTATGTCACCTCAGCAAACTAAATGACTTCCCCCTCCCCCAAATAGTTTACTTATCCATTCATTTAGTTATAGAACACTTACAAACATTTACTATGTGCCAGGTGCCATGTGAGGGACTACAACAGAGACAAATAAGTCATTCTTTCTAGCCCCAAGGAGCTCTCTGATTATCTATAAGATCAGTGGTGAACATAATTACAGTAGTAGCTAACATGCACTGAGTGCTTATTATGTGCCAGGCAGTTTTCTAAGAACTTTACATGTGTAAGCTCTTTTGATATAAAACAATATTCTTTTGGAGACAGACATATTATTTCTATTTCACAAGTATAGAAGCTAAGGCATAGAAAGATTAAGCGACATAGTACTAAAATCACACAAGACAATAAGGGATAGGTAGGAGTCAAATGCAGGCAATTTGACCTGGAAGTCATGTTCTCAAAGTCTATGCAGTGATGAAGGTGTTACTAGAAGAATCCAAGAGAGAGTGCCTCAACTGGGCTAATGAAGGAGGCAGATCAGGGCAGACTTTCAGAATGAAACAGAGCTGAGGCTGAGGAATAAAGAAGAAAAGGTGAGAACATTGTAAAGATGGCAGCAGGGGTCAAGTTGAGGCATAAGCGTGACATAAAACATCGAGAAGGGGCATTTGCACTGCTGGGGGTGGGGGCTGGGATCTCAAGGAATCTGATGGAAAGAGGCTAGCAGTGAGGCTAGAGCAAGTTGGTGGGAGGCTAGAGCAAGTCATCCCCATTAGGATGACTCTTGAGGCTTCCTTAGGGAATTTGGATATGATCCTTTCCTGACACTCAAGTATGCTTTTTGTTTTGCTTTGTTGTTTATATTTATTTGAACTGTAATTCATGTGCTGAATAAATGCTAAGTTAGCTTTCTAGAGCCCTCAGTTTCCTCATGTAAAATTTATGAAGTTTGGGTTAGATAATCTCTTAGATTCCTTCTAGTGTTGAGATTTATATCTGCCTACCATATCCTTTTAGTCTCTTATTTCTGTGATAAAGTTCTTTCTGCAGCTGAACTTTACCAGGTTTACACATCTCTGCCTCTGCTCAATATAGAAGCAAAGTCCAGTGAAACCCTAGGTAATCATAGTGTACAGGAGTAATGCTTCCCTTTTCTCATCTCAGTGTAGAAGATGGTCACAATGTTAAGGAATGACACAGCAGAAGTAGAATTGCACATTGTTCAAGGTGTACCTGGGGCTAAATATAAATTATAGTAGACCCTCTAAAAGTTGACCACATAAGGGACTGTAACAGACTAGTCAACATTATGGAGCTGGAACTAAGCCTACTATACTGATATGTACATGGGAAGCATGTCTGGTCTGTGAAAATTAGCTCAGTTTAAGGAGGTGGTCAATGTAGGGAGGTGGTAGGGAGGTGGTTAACAATGGAGGTTCTGTGGTATATGAAGGCATGATTCTCATAAAACACTATTATTGCCGCGTATATAATCCTTTGTTCTTTGGATTTCCTGATTGCAATAAACTTTGGTTCAGAGAGGAGGCTTTGAACATTCATCTTTTCTCCTAATTGCTTCATTCCCATTTCTGTTTCTGCCAAAATTATGTTATCTTTTAACCCAGTCAACTCCCTCCTTCCAGTCTCTGGTTCTCATCTGGTTCTTCCTCTGTCTGGGGACCTGGTTGTGCACTCTGCATTTTTAATCTCCCCCATGCACAACTATCTTTTCCCTTCTTATCTCAGGCAATGAGCTTTGCTTCCCACCTCTCTGTTAAGTGTAGCTTAGCTTTTTTTTTTTTTTTTCTACAGAATGATAGATATTTTTCTTCTTTTTTTTCCTATTGGTTCCTCTCCCATTCCCTCCCCTTTTCTTCTTTCCTGCCCACCCAGAAAGGTTGAAAAATAGTTTTAAGGAAACATAGACATACAACATAACTAGATTTATTCAAAGTAAAATTTTGTGATTAGGAGAAATAAAGTCAGAGAGGAAATAAGAGAGGGAAGTAAGGAATGAGGTTACTTGGCACAAATGATAGCAAGTCCTTGCTCCATGTTTGCAAAGGGCAAGCCACAGACTTGGTGCTAGCTAACTTGGCAGCTGATGGTTAAAGGGCGGTCTGATTTACTGTATCTAAAAGATAGAAATGAAGCAGTATCATGACAGAGAGCAATATTTCTTGAGGCTGAAATTGAGAAACTTCTCCCATGAATCCTCCTATGAAGACCCTCTATGTACAGTGCCTACCCCACACCCTTCTGCTATGTTCTTAAAAAAAGCCATGCATGTGAGACTTTTTATAGGTCCGCATTTTGGGGCTTATATCATGCCAAAGCCAATCCAGTAAAAGTAACTTAGGGGGCTACGATGTGCTATGGTCCTCACGTGTAGCTCTCTGCTCTGCTAGTTAACACGAGGATAGATTTTAGAAGCTGAAGAGCAGCCGTGTGTATTCTGCAGTTCATTATCCACAAGAGATAATCTGGCAGGTAAGAAAAACATCCATGGCCAAATTAATTGGGATATGCAAATTCTCTTTACAGATTCAAAGTGCATATTAGCATATAAGAACTGTGAAAAGTCCTGCAACAAAGAAATGTTCTACCTTCCCAAATGTACTCAAACATAGGACTGGTTTGTGTTGTTGTATTGTTGTCTCCCAGATGGGCCACTTCACGATGTTCAAACCAGCTCCAGGAAACCCTATATATTTTTTATAATCCTCTAATTTAATTAACTACTTGACTCTTTGAGTTGTTTTCCAGAAATGATGGACTCAATCAACCCTGTTTCAGCCTTCAAATGTGCTGAGGTTATAGGTATGAGTCACCACATTTGGCCTAAAATGATGCATTTTCTACAAGACAAAAAGGTATTCTGAAGGATCCAGGGCAGACATAACTGATGTACAGAGTCGCCATTCGCCGCAGCCTGCCCCCAAAGCATGTAGCCCCTAGTGAGCTACACCAAGACCTGCCTCAGACACACGACATCCCTTAGTCAAAGAGATGGATTTGAGGCTACTTCTCCCTTTCTCCTGGCAAGACACCTGTCTTATTAAAAATCCATTTTTTCTGGACGGTATGGAAGGTGGTGGGGGGAGGCAGGGGTAATACGAGAACTCTGCACTTTCTGCTCAACTTTGCTGTAAAACTAAATCTGTTCTAAAAGTAAAGTCTATGAAAAGGTAAAACATGGAACAATTTTTAAAAATTTCATTCTTTCTTGGCAATCCTCAGTGTCCCAATAATTGGATCATTGTGTAAGGAGCACCTAGTATCAGTACCTACACTGAAACATCCTTGCAGTTTTGATAACAGGAGGAACAGATGAGTAGTTAGGGAAATTAATTGTATTATTCAAACACAACTGTATTAGAAATTATACCAGCTTTTAGATTGTTAAAACATCATTATGGAAATTTGCAGAAATGGAATTGAACATTGCAAAAGATTCAAATTACATTTTACTTTAGGTCAAACAAAAGAATAAAAAAAATGTCTATTTTGATATTTATTTATTTTATTATTATTTTTTATTTTGATATTTACAAAACTGATCACTACTTAGGCCAGACAACTATAGTGACTCTTGCCGGTAATTCCACCTCCTTCAGAGGCTGAAGCAGATGATTGCTTGAGGTCAGGAGTTTGAAACCAGCCTTGACTACATAGTGAGACCCTGTTTCTACCAAAAAAAAAAAAAAAAAAAAAATTAGCCAGGTTCCAGCTACTTGGGAGGCTGAGGTAGAAGGATTACTTAAGCCCAGAAGACAGAGGCTGCCATGAGCAATGATTGTACCATTGCACTCTAGCCTGGGTGACAGAGTGAGAACCTGTTTCTAAAATAAAAAACTTTTTTAAATTAAAAAATTGTAAAAAGACTTCTTAAAATACTATTGACACCAATCTAACATCCTTATTTACTTACATTTGTTTTTAAATATACTGAACATAATTGACAAAGAAACCTTTTAACTGCAGAAGATTGAGGTTTTCTGAGCAGGATGTTTATTTCTTTTTTTAAAAAAGTTAAACTAGTTAATAATTTTTAACGTCATAGAGCTGTACCATGATTAAGTTTATAAAACAAATATTTCTCAGATATGCATCAAAAAACCCTTCTAGGGAGGCTTGTGCATTTAACCTCTAGGTAGAAAAAAAAAAAAATTAACAGCAAATTGTATCTTAGTTTCCATTTTCAGTGTAAAGAGACAGGCTATTAATAAAAAATATTTTAAAACACTGTTTCAAGATTTCTGCTTCTATTCATTAGATGTGCAAAATTCGCACCAAAACTATTTTTCCTTGAAGCAAACAAACAAATAAACAAGCAAGCACCAATGAATGAATTGTGTATGAGTCAGAAGTTTTCCCTAAAATATTTTCCAAGCACCAACTTTGCAATAGTTCTTTTGAATTCTCAAAAGTCCTTTTCTTCCTTTTAGTTATACAAACTATGCTATTTTGGGACCACTATTTATCTGAGGTATAATGCAGACTCTTACTTACCTTCATTTTTAGAACCCACATAACAATTAAATTCTCTTGCTAAGAAAATTACTAGGCAAAAAGAAGAAATAACTCCTTTGCTACATTAGATGTTGCTGAATTAGGAAATGTTTTGAGCACTGGACATTTTTAAAGAATTATAAACTACCAATTGAAACTTATAGTGAGAGCTATGTTGCCCTTTTGAAAGCTACATAGACAGTACAAAATATTACAACTAGAATATTAGAACTAGAAAGAGTTCTATCCCATAATTTTTTAGACACAGAGATTTTTCCACGATTAAATATAAGTTAGTGCCAAAAATAAGAATAAAGCCTGGACATCTTTTTTCTTTTCTCTTTTCTCTTCTCTTCTCTTCTCTTCTCTTCTCTTCTCTTCTCTTCTCTTCTCTTCTCTTCTCTTCTCTTCTCTTCTCTTCTCTTCTCTTTTCTCTTCTCTTCTCTTCTCTTCTTTTTTCTTTCTTTCTTTCCTTCCTTTCTTTTTTCTTTTTTTTTTTTTGCAGTTTTGGCCAGGGCCAGGCTTGAACCCGCCACCCCTGGTATATGGGGCCAATGGTCTACTCCTTGAGCCACAGATGCTGCCCTTTTTTTTTTTTTTTTTGAGACAGAGTCTCACTTTGTCACCCTCAGTAGAGTGCTGTGGCATCACAACTCACAGCAACCTCTAGCTCTTGGGCTTAGGCGATTCTCTTGCCTCAGCCTCCTGAGTAGCTGGGACTACAGGCGCCCACCACAATGGCTGGCTCCCCTGGACATCTTTTTTGAAGTTAAAGGAAAATTTATTAACATTTTTGAAAGGCTGGACATTCTTATTCTTATGCCTAGACTGTCAGTTACAATCATAGAAATCTCTATAGATAGATAACATTTTCTGTTGTTCAAATGAATATAAAAGCATGTAACATAGAGTTTATATTTAGTAAGCTGACTATAAACAACACAGTAGCAATAGAATGAGCCAGAATATCCCAAGATCTGAAGCAATTCTGGGGTTTGGAAAAAGCCCAACCACAGTCAGGCCACTTATTTGATTGAGAAGATGCACACTCTGTATTTCTTGGGTCATTATGGAACTTTTGAGATACACAAAAATCAAGAAATATAAAACCCACATGAATGGAAACAAATGAATTCCTCCCAGAAACAGTGGTAAGTCAAGCAAGTTGAAACTCGCACAGGCGAATCAGAAAGGATGCTGCCAGCTGTGTTTCTTGGAAGCGAAGCAGTGGACCATAATACAGCCTGCCTCGAAACTTTCTATGTACACAGCTAATCCTTGGTTCTCTTATTGTTCTTGCAAGTTCAAAAACCATTTATAGGTTGGTGACATTGACATAGGTATCTCTTCTAGTCCAGCCCTCTGTCCTATGGTCTAGCATTATAAACCCTCTGCCTTTGGTACATCTGCTCTCCCAAATACCTCAGACACCTTAACCTTACCATGGTGAAATTTGATTTTACAATCTTGAGCCTTCAAATCTCGTTCCTGTCCTGAATTTCTATCTCAGGAATATTCTCAACATCCCTTCACCTTCTCAACCTGAAATCTGGGCATTGTCCTGAATGCCTACCTCCCTTTCAAACCTCACAACCAGTCACCATGTCCTAAAGCCATTACTACTTCAGTCCTCAGTCTCTTTTACATCTGGGACTTTTTCTTCTTCCTCCCTGCAGAGTCTTAATTCAAGCTTCTACCATTTTTGGTGTATTGCTCAGGTAACAGAAAATATATTTACTTTGTTATCTGAACCCTTTCAAATTCTGTGTAAATTAGTATCAGGACTCTAGGGGCAAAGGGGGTGATACCTTTCTTCTCCATCATAAAGGGTCATGCCTAACACCCCTATAACAAAGACAGGTAGACCTAACAAATTTATGTGAGCACATGGATATGGAATCACACAAAATATGAACTCAAAGAGAAGTCAGATGGCTGAGGCTTAAATGTGCTTTCTCTCAGGAGAGGGAAATGGGGGAATGATGAGCCCAAAGCTGAGGCAATGGTTAACAAATCATGCTCTTTGCTTATGTAGATAGAGGCCCCCCAGATAATCTCTGGGAGCTATCCTCAGAAAAATAAATGAAATGTCTATCTGGGCATAGGGAAGACCCCCAGTCTCTACTCTCTCCACTGGTTGATCTTTCTTGGTTATTTAATGAAATTGCTAGGGAGAAGGTTATAAGACAATTGCCTTTCTTTTGACAAGAAGCTTTCTTAGTCAGATAAGGAAATTCTAGAAAGAATTCCACCCAAGTGTTTCCAGGAAAGAGGGTCAGACAGGATTGAGAGGTAGGGGAAAGGTCAGAAAAAGACCTCAGTTCTGAGGCTTATTTCTGAAGTCTTTCAATTCTCAAAGCACTTGGCATGTGGAAGAGCCGTATTTGGGGAAATCTTTTTCATGCTCCAACAGCATTCAGCATGGATCCTTGCTTGGGAATTGGCAAGTACTAAAGCCACGCTGCTCGAGTTTCCTACCATCAATGCAATAACCACATATTCTGCATCCTCTTTGTTTTGTCAAATATTATAAGAGATAAGAAAAGGAACTATAGCTTTTGGGTATATATGTTTAAATAGGTTACAATAATTTTCATGAAATATATTAGTAATCTCATCACTTGGGAACAATATATATAGATTAGATATAGAAATACACACATGATAGCATGTTCTTTATTTCCCTTTTAAAAATATGTATTTAGTTCTAAGAAAAGCATGAAGTTAGCAGTATAGATAAATGTGTAGTAAATAAAGGCTTGCAAACAAAGGATGGTAAAAATGAATTTGGATTACAGTCAATGGAAGAAGCTCTAGAATGTGTAAGTATGGGTGTGTGCACACATGGGACTATCTCATTTTCTTCGATTCATGACCAAATGTAATTCTGAACTATTGATTTATAATAGTTGCTTTATAAGCTCTTAATTCTCTTTACTGCAATTTTCCTCACAATTTTGTTGATTTGGTCCTTTTTCTGATTTCCTTTGCCACTATTTTTAAAAACGCACACTTTCCTTTTAATTCAAAGAGGCTAATTAATGATACCTGCAAAAGCCAGGCATCAAAGCGACTACCTGCATTCCATAACCCTACCCTGTGAGAAAGCATCTGGAATTACAAAAGGGCATTCGTGTTGCCATCAATAGATGTGCTTTCTATATCTTTACAACGCGGTA
This sequence comes from Loris lydekkerianus, assembly GCA_963574355.1. Taxonomy (NCBI): domain Eukaryota; kingdom Metazoa; phylum Chordata; class Mammalia; order Primates; family Lorisidae; genus Loris; species Loris lydekkerianus. The sequence goes on from CAUYPK010112979.1 coordinate 16,960, forward strand.
CATGCTGCCAAATAATTCATATGATTCTTATTGAGAAGAAGAATCCTAATAAAAAAAATTTACCAGCTCTGAATCTTTCTTGCTTTTTTGTTTCTTTTTAAAAAAAATTATTTATTTTGTTTTTTATTAAATCATAGCTGTGTAGATTAATGCGATCATGGGGCATCATACACTGGTTTTATATACCATTTGACATATTTTTATCACACTGGTTAACATAGCCTTCCTGGCATTTTATTAGTTATTATGTTAAGACATTTATATTCTACATTTACTAAATTTCACATGTACCCTTGTAAGAGGCACCATAGGTAAAATCCCACCAATTACCCTCCCTCCACCCATCTTCATTCTCCCTCCCCTACCTCTGCCCCTTCCCCATATTCTTAGGTTATAACGGGGTTATAACTTTCATATGAAAGCCATAAATTAGTTTCATAGTAGGGCTGAGTACATTGGATACTTTTTTTTTTCTATTCTTGAGATACTTTACTAAGAAGAATATGTTCCTGCTCTATCCATGTAAACATGAAAGAGGTAAAGTCTCCATCTTTCTTTAAGGCTGCATAATATTCCATGATGTACATATACCACAATTTATTAATACACTCGTGAATCGATGAGCACTTGAGCTTTTTCCATGACTTAGCAATTATGAATTGGGCTGCAATAAACATTGTGGTACAAATATCTTTGTTATAATGTGATTTTTGGTCTTCTGGGTATATGCCTAGTAGAGGAATTATAGAATTGAATGGCAGATCTATTTTTAGATCCTTAAGTTTTCTCCAAACATCTTTCCAAAAGGAATGTATTAATTTGCATTCCCACCAGCAGTGTAGAAGTGTTCCCTTTTCTCCACATCCACACCAACATCTCTGGTCTTGGGATTTTGAGATATGGGCTAATTTTACTGGAGTTAGATGATATCTCAAAGTAGTTTGGATTTGCATTTCTCTGATGATTAAAGATGATGAGCATTTTTTCATAAGTCTGTAGGCCGTGCACCTGTCTTCTTCAGAGAAGTTTCTCTTCCAGTCCTTTGCCCAGCCTGGGATGGAACCACTTGTTCTTTTCTTGCTTATACATTTGAGTTCTCTGTGGATACTGGTTATTAAACCTTTGTCAGAGACATAACCTGCAAATATCTTCTCCCATTCTGAGGGCTGTCTGCTTGCTTTACATACTGTGTTCTTGGCTGTGCAGAAGCTTTTTAGTTTGATCAAGTCCCAATAGTGTATTTTTGATGCTGCTTCAATTGCTTGGGGGTGCTCCTCATAAATATTCACCCAGGCCAATTTCTTCAAGAGTTTGCCATGCACTTTCTTCAAGTATTTTTATAGTTTCATATCTTAAGTTTAAATCTTTAATCCAGTGAGAGTCTATCTTAGTTTATGGTGAAAGGTGTGGGTCCAGTTTCAGTCTTCTACAGATCACCAGTGAGTTCACCCAGCTCTCTATTCACCATTTGTTAAATAGGGAATCTTTTCCCCATTGAATGGTTTTAATTGACTTGTCAAAGATCAAATAACAGTAAGTAGCTAGCTATGTTTATTTCTTGGTTCTCTATTCTGTTCCATTTATCTGCCTCTCTGTTTTTGTGCCAGTACCATGCTGTTTTGATCACTATTGATTTATAGTATAGTCTGAGGTCTGGTAGCATGATTCCTCCTGCTTTGCTTTTATTTCTGAGTAATGTCTTGGATATTTGAGTTTTTTTTCTGATTCCATATAAAACAAAGTACTATTTTTTCAACATCTTTAAAGTATGACAGTGGAGATTTAATAGGGATTGCATTAAAATTGTATATTGCTTTGGGTGGTATGGACGTTTTAACAATGTTGATTCTTCCCAGCCATGAGCATGGTATGTTTTTCCATTTGTTAATCTTTTCAGCTATTTCTTTTCTTAGACTTTTATAGTTCTCTTTATAGAGATCTTTCACCTTCTTTGTTAGATAAACTCCCAAATATTTCAACCACTTTGGCACTACCGTGAATGGAATAGAGTCCTTAACTGTTTTTTTTCAGCTTGACTATTTTTGGTATATATAAAGGCTACCGATTTATGAATGTTGATTTTGTAACCTAAGATGCTGCTGTATTCCTGGATCACTTTTAAGAGTTTTGTAGTAGAATCCCTGCTGTTTTCCAGATATACAATCATATCATCTGTGAAGAATGAAAGTTTGATCTCTTTTGACCCTATATTGATAGCCTTGATTGCCTTTTCTTCCCTAATTGTGATGGATAAAACTTCCAATACAATGTTAAAGAGCAGTGGAGACAATGGCCAGCCTTGCTTGGTTCCTGATCTGAGTGGAAATGATTTCAACTTAACTCCACAATATTGGCTGTGGGTTTGCTGTAGATGGCCTTTATCAGTTTAAGAAATGTCCCTTCTATACCAATTTTCTTAAGTTTTCTGATCATGAAGGGACGCTGGATATTATCAAAAGCTTTTTCTGCATCAATTAAGAGAATTATATGGTCTTTTGTTTTTAATTTGTTAATGTGCTGAATTATACTTATAGATTTACGTATATTGAACCAGCCTTGAGACCCTGGGATAAAACTGACTTTGTCATGATGTATAATTTGTTTGATATGTTGCTGGATTCTGTTTGTTAGGATCTTGTTGAATATTTTTGCATCTATATTCATTAGTTATATTGGTCTATAATTTTCTTTTCTCGTTGGGTCTTTTCTTGGTTTGGGGATTAGGGTGATGTTTGCTTCATAGAACGTGTTGGGTAGTCTTCCTTCTTTTTCTGTATTTTGGAACAGGTTGAGCAATATAGGTACTAGTTCCTCTTTAAAGGTTTGGTAGAGTTCTGACATGAAGCCATCTGGTCCTGGGCTTTTCTTTTTTGGGAGATTTTGTATGGTTGATGCTATTTCCTAACTTGATATTGGCCTGTTCAACATTTCCACTCAATTCTGGCTAAATCTTGGAAGGTGACGTGCTTCCAAGTATTGGTCAATTTCATTCAGATTTTCATATTTGTTAGAATAAATTTTCTTGTAATATTCATTAAGAATTTTTTTGAATTTCTGAGGAGTCTGTTGTTATTTCGTCTTTGTCATTTCTGATTGATGAAATTAGAGATTTTACTCTTTTTTTCCTGGTTAGGTTAGCCAAAGCTTTATCTATTTTATTGACCTTTTCAAAAAAACAACTTTTTGATTTATTGATCTGTTGTATAATTCTTTTGTTTTCAATTTCATTTAATTCTGTTCTAATTTTGGTTATTTCTTTTCTTCTACTGGGTTTGGGGTTGGAATGTTCTTCCTTTTCCAGTTGCTTGAGATGTCACAATAAGTTGTTAACTTCCTCTCTTTCCGTTCTCTTGGGGAAGGTTTGCAGTGCTATAAATTTCCCTCTTAGGTCTACCTTGGTGGTATCGCAGAGGTTCTGAATATTCGTGTCTTCATTGTCATTTTGTTCCAAAAATTTGGCAATTTTCTTCTTAATCTCATCTCACACCCAGCTATCATTCAGCATAAGGTTATTCAATTTCCATGTTTTTGTATGAATATGCAGATTCCTGTTGTTACTGAGTTCAACTTTTATTCCATGGTGGTCTGAGAAGATGTAAGGAATAATTTCTATTCCTTTAAATTTACTGAGGTTAGTCTTATGACCTAAGATGTGATTGATTTTGGAGTATGTTCTGTGGGCTGAGAAGTATGTGTATTCAGTTTCATTGGGATGAAATGTTCTGTACATGTCTGTTAAATACAAATGTTGGATGGTTATGTTTAAATCTAAAATTTCTTTGCTCAGCTTCTTCTTGGAGCATCTATCCAACACTGCCAAAGGAGTGTTAAAATTTCTGACTCTTATGGAGATGGAGGAAATCAAGTTGCTCATGTCTGTTAGAGTTTCTCTTATAAATTGAGGTGCATTCTGGTTGGGTACATAAATATTAATAACTGATATGTCATCATATTATTACCCTTAACAATTATGAAGTGACCATTCTTATCCTTCCTTACTTTTGTTGGTTTAAAGCCTATTGTATCTGCAAATAGAATTGCAACACTTGCTTTTTTCTGATTTCCATTTACCTGAAATATGGATGACCAACCTTTCACCCTGAGTCTATATTTATCTTTTAAGGTAAGATGAGATTATTGTACACAGCAAATATCTGGCCTAGGTTTTTGTATCCAGTCAGCCAACCTGTCCTCTTTAGAGGACAGTTTAAGACATTCACATTAATGGAGAATATTGATAAGTCAGGTAAAATTTTGGGTATCGAGTTTTTCAAAAGTCCAGTGGACATTTTTAATCCTTTTGCCACTGTGGAAGTTGGAGTTTGATCAAAAGTTTCTGAGTGAGTTTACTTTTGTGGTAGAGGATTGGGCTGGTTATTATGGAGGACAAGTCTGAGAATATTCTGAAGAGCTGGTTTCATTTTGGCACATTTCTTCAACATGTGAATGTCATTAAAGTATTTAATTTCTCCATAATGAATGAAAGTCAGGTTAGCTGGATTCAGGATCCAGAGGATCCGGGGTTGAAAGTTATTTTGTTTTAGGAGAATAAAAGTCGATGACCCTCTTCTGGCTTGAAAGGTTTCAGCAGAGAGATCTGCAGTCATTCTGATATTCTTCCCTTTGTTTTTATGGTTTTCTTATGTCTGGCTACTTTCAGAATTTTCTCCTTCATATTAACACTAGTGAAGTTAATTATGACGTGCCTAGGACGTGCCTCTTATTTGGGTTGAGTCGTGCTGGGGTTCTGAAGCTATCTGCTATCTGAATTTCAGAATCTCTTGTCATGTCTGGAAAATTCTCTTTCATAATTTCATGGAGAAGCCTCTGTGCCTTGCAAAGTGATTTCATCACTTTCAGGGATTCCAATGAGGCGGATATTAGCCTTCTTTGAATTATTCCAGAGCTCTCTGAGAGAATGATCTGTTTTTGCTCTCCATTTCTCTTCCTTTTTAGTTCAACAGCTTTGTCTTCAATGTCAGAAATCCTTTCTTCTGTTTGGTCCACTCTGTTACTGAGGGATTCTACTGTATTTTTTAGATTTTGAGGGCTGCAAATTCTTGCTTCAATGTGTCAAAATTTTTGGTGCTTTTATCTTTAAATTCATTGAATTCTTGAGACAACTTTTGAATTTCTCCTCAAATTTCTAATTCCAACTTTTGAATTGCTCCTTGAATTTCTAATTCCAACTTTTCCTCCATTTTATTAATCTTGTTTGCAATCCAAACTGTGAGTTTGAGTTTTGACATCTCAACCACCTGTTTTTGAATGGGATCTTCAGTTACATCTGCCATATCTTTCCTTGGGGGGGGGGGGGGGGTGATATAATCTTGTTTTCCATGTTACTAGTTTTCTGCTGATTCTGCTCCATGATTATTTTACACCATTTGACTAGATGAACAGATAAAAAAAAGTTGGGTTTGGGGCTCCAGGAGTAGTGATTAACCAGCCCTTTGCCCAAAAGCTAGGACTGGTGTCTGTAACTTTTTCCCTGAAGCTTTGCTGAGGATCTGTACAGTGCTATGGCCTGAGAAACTGGGGACCTGCTTGGTGTGGTGGGGCTAAGTGGCTCTGTCTTGTTTTCTTTGTCTGACCCTAGTGAAACAGTTACTCTGGGATGAAGTCTCAGCTGTGGAGAAATACCAGCAATTAAGTCACCTTGCCCCCCACAGGCAACAATTGGAAAAGAAAAATCAAACCTTTCTACAACCACACACCTAGGGCACCAACTTGGATAGTCCTTGGGCAATTGGCTCAGTTCAAAAGGTCCAAATCAATTGTCTCATTCAGCACCTGTTTCAGGTGGGAGAGTTTAAAAGGTCTCTGGCAACTAGATCGCAGGTGTCTGCTGACAACTCATATATGACTTGCTCTGGTGCTCCGTGAAGTTAGGAGGACCCACCCAGCAAATAGATTAGTCTGGGAAGGTCGATGCCTCCTTCCCCACCTTGCATCTCTGTCATACTCAGTCACTGATAACCCCCTCAGGGCTGAGACCCAGTTGCCTCCAATGAGCAGATACTCCAGAGGTTTGTACCTGTTTGAATCACAAGGAAATCTATGTATCCTTAGCAATGCCTCTGCTTTCTGCCACTATCCAGCAGGGGGAGTGAGGCCTGACAACCTCGGTTGCTTGATGGAGGCTGGGGCTGTTCACTCAGTTTCAGTCCTGCCCCTGATTGATTTTACTGACAGAACAGAACAACTTTGCAAAATTTATTTCTATCTTGGCTAAATTTCCCTGCAGAAGAGAAGCTGTTTTGAGTTCACAGAACCTGCACCTCAGGCCCTGTCTTTGCAGCTGCCCGGTAGTTTGTGTTTGCGGCACTGTTAGCTGTCGATTCTAGCCTTCTACCCAACTTTGTCTAGGCTGATGATCCCCTGGGGGCTGGGTGTGTCTTAGGCTCAGTAAAGCAGTCCTCTAGGTAGCCCTGCCCTGGGAGTCTGCTAACACTTCACGTGCATTTTCTAGTCCCTGCACTCCATCCAGGCAGGGCACCGTGGTTCCTTGTGTGGTTCCCTCTCAGCAGACTGTCTCCTCACTCCTATGCTGCAGAATCAGCACCAACCAGCCGCAGTCCAGACCCTGTCCATACCTCTCGAGAAAACACCCAACAATCTGGACTTCTGGGGGATAGGCCTCCAGACCTTAGAGTGAGAGTGGAAGGGAGTGCTAGGAGCTCAGAATTGCAGGTAGAGAATATATACAGTTTTATAGAGTTTTATTCCTGGCAGGAGAATGCCATGGCACCCTAGTAGGGGAAGTAGGTCCAGTTTTTAGAGGGTCTCTTCTGTGGAATATAATGGGAAAACTTTTGAACTCTGCTCATTTGTTTATGGGATACTCCAAGCCATTCTCATGGGGGAGGGGTGTCCCATGAGAGGGGAGTCCCAGCTCACCTCAACAGGGTTGATGTGCATTCTTCAACCTTGTCTCTTGGCACAGCTCTAATCCACCAGGATTGCTAAATTTCTGTCCTTTAACTTTCCTTCTGGATGGGAGCCTCTGTGGAAAGCTGGCTTCAGTCAGCCATCTTGTCTCCTCCATAATGCTTTTCAAATATACAATTAAACTGCTCCTTTTGAAGCCCTGTCAGTCCCAGGCCAGGTAACCACTGTCCCTTACTGAGACATTTCTTTTTGTTTTGTTGATACAGAGTCCCACCTATGCCCTGAGCAGAGTGCAATGGTGTCTAAGACTTGGACTGTGGGCATCCTGTGGCCTCCTCCTTTCTTTTTATCCTTCTCTCCACTTCTAGAGCACTGTAAATAGTTAACATCTTGGAAAGACCATTTAATTCAGGAGATTATGTTGGAGAAGTCACATTGACAGATAGGAAGCCACACAGATGCAAAATAGATTCACAGATTCATAGGACTTTCAGAGTTAGATAAGGACACCCAATCCAACTTTCTTATATCATAGATAAAAACCTGATTTTATCAGAGAGAGATAGTTCAGACTTTGCTTACACATTCAGTAAATGGAAAAACTGATAATAGTACCCAACATTGTTTCATTAAGAGAACAACTAAGGACAGAAAGGGTGATAGGAGCTATTGCATTAAGGCTACATATTCTGACATGGCACTTAAGTAAGGTCTATTTCCAAGCCCATATCATTACATTACTTTATCTAAGTTTAAGCATGGATGACTTGAGGACAAACTATGCAGGTCAAAACATATGTATAAGCATGCCAGTGGGACAGAGCAGAGGCTTCCTGCTGGGTCTGGTGGCATCCCAAGCATGGGAGTAAAGGGAAATCCTGAATTCCCTCATGTAAAGTTGAAGGCACCTGGCTAGCCTTGAAAATTGAAAGGGCAACCTGACCTCCAAGGGAGCTAGAATCACAATAAACTTTATTTCCCTATGGACACTAAAAGTTGGCATCTTAACGTATGTTCTTGCGTTATTTTTTCAGGAACTCCCACTTATGGAAAATGCAAATGGTAGGAAAGAAGAATTGAACTCTGACCACTATTATATGTTCCAAATTTCTAAATTGCCTAGCACACTTATTTTAACATTCCTTTCACTAACCCAAGAGTCTTTGAATCCACCATTTCAGGATACCCTGCCTTTAAAAGCCCTGGCTTATAAGCCATCGAGAAGTTGGAGTTTTAAGCCTTAGCTACTTGTTATCCTTGCATGGTGCCCCACAGTAAAAATACCTCTTTCTCCCACTTCAGCTCTTGGCTCCAGTGCCTGGCTTTACTGGACCACGTGAATGAACCCCTAAATGGTTTGATAATGAAAGGTCTCCAACTACAGTAACCAAGCTAAACACAGACACTGTCCTGTGCTTTGAACTAAACCCACTTAAACAAGGAGTATTTACTATTTTCTCTTCTCCAAACCAGTCTGCACTCAGCTTTTCTCCCAATGCCCTGTCCACTGTACCAGGAATCTGCAATCTTTCTCTATAAAGGGTCATAAAGCAAGTATTTTAGTCTTCATGGCCTATTCAGTTTCTGTCACAACTTTTTAACTTAGGCCTTGTAGCATGAAGATACATGTAGTTGAGATATAACTGAACAGGTATGGCTATCTTTATTTATGGACTTTTTGAGAGAGATATGCACTTGAGTATTTTTTTTTAATTCCATGCTTGGGGAGCCTGACAGACCTCTCAGAGGGTGCCTGCTCTGTCTTACTTGGGGGAAAGTCTTTGCATGCCTGTTAATGAACTTAAAACTTATCTTCTAGTTAATGGGGGGGGAGGCATTGGTGGGCATAAGAACCACATAATAATTATAATAGCTATGAGCATATTGAGTACTTACAATATTGTAGATACTATTCTTATTATCTTACAGCTATTAAGTCACTGAATCCTTACAACTCTATGAGGTAGATGTATACTAATGTTATTTCAATTTTGTGACTCTGGCTCCATAGGAGGGCCAATGCTCTCAACAGGATGCCCATTTCATCTTTCAGGTACCCAGAACTTAAAGTTAGTGAGTAGAAGATCTGAAACCTTTTCCTCCTGTGCTTTTCCTGCTACATTGTCAAGAGTCACAGTGGAGTTTGTACGTATAGCTCTTAAAAGTTCTTGGAGGGCTGGGGGATACTTTAATCCTTTGAATAAACCCACTGTTGCTCCTAGCTCCAGAGGAATGCAGGGGGAAGTTCTGGGGTGAATAATTACCTATCTGTAGCTAAGTTCTTCTAATCACTCTTCCACTCTTTCCTCTTACCCATCCATACTACTTTGAAGGGATAGCAGGAGAAGCTCCCACACGTAATCACTCATTTATAAGTATGTGCTGAGGATTGTAATTGTTCTAGGCACTAGAGACAAAGGCAACAAACTCTGCTAGTTTGTCTAAAACTGTCCTGGTTTAAAAGTCCTCATCCCAGAACTCCCTCAGTTCTGGGCAAACCAAGATGGCTGGACACCCTACTGGGGATAGAGAGGTAAAATTGACTCAGATCATCTCTGAAATCAGGGGTTTTATAGTTCAGCAGGGGGAACACACAGAGTACAAAATTACAAAAAGAAAAAAAAATATGTATTTTAAAATGCAGGTACAGTTATTTGATTTTATTTATAATTTTATAGTATTTTATTTTATTTAGTACTTACAATATTTTATTTAGTTATAAATCATACAAATAAAGATAGTCTCATAGGTCACAGAAAACTTTTCTAAAGCATGTTCAGGCTGAGACCTTAAGGGTAAGTAGGTGGCTGTAATGAAGAAAAAAGGTGGTTTAGTTCAGTGGCAGGAGCCTCAAAACAGATGGAGTATTTCTCTTTTTAAAACAGTGAGGCTTGGTGGAAGAAAGAAGAGTCTTCAGGGATAAAGAACAGTGGCTTGTAAGTGGGGCAGCAAAGAAGACACTGACCCACTTCTCATTCCTGAGGTACAGCGAAGGTAAAAGAAGAAACACCTCTACTTGAGGCTGTGTAGGTCTCTCTGAGAACAGCCAGCTTTCAGGTAAGGCAAAGGAGTGGAGGGAGGTGAATATGTAAGGTCATATAATTATGTTCCAGCAAGCTCAACCGCAGTGTTTGGGAGGCGAGCAAGGAGTAGAAGTTTGGGTCCAAACAGTCTAGAGATCATAGTTTGGTTTAACAAGGGAGCCTCCATATGGCACACCTCCTGGGCAAGGGGCACAACTACAACAGGATCTAACCTAACACAAACACTGTAACCTAATGTTACAATGTTACCCTAATATTAATCTGAAATTTGAAAATTTATTAATTTATTCTTAAATAAAACAAAAACAAAAACAAAAACAAAAACAAAAACAAAAACAAAGGACCTTTTTTCTGGATAGTAACTAGGGAAACCAGGAATGGGTAAAAAGTAGCTTCATTCCCTTTGGGGGAATAGAAGAATTTGGGCTCGTAGCAATGGCAGTGGTTTTGATGTGGAGCCAGGTCACATTTTCTTCTAGTTTTCTCTTGTAGGGAGTTGTAATAAGCATGGCAGGTGTGGCTGGGAAAAACACTAAAGCAGGCAGCCTGGGCCAAGTTGGTGAGTCACAATCCCAGCATTAAGAAGAGGGACTCCTCTCCAGGACTTCCGGCTTTCTCATGATGAGTGTAGAGCATACCTCTAATTGAAAGACCTGTGAAAAAATTCTAAATAGCCTAACGTTCTCTTATATTTTATGGTGTCTTGCCTGTCCCTTTGCAGTTGTTAGTCTAAAAATAATAATAAAAGAATGAGTAAATAATCCACTGATTTCAGAATCTTCTTTTTCCAAAGAGTGGATGGAAAAAACCTTTTGAAATGTACATCTTTTCTGATTCTCATGGAATTGATCTGGACCCTTCAACATCTCTTGCTCATCACAATGTTTTGGTTCTCACATCAATTCTCCATGGAACTGCTCTTTCTTAAGAGCACTTTATCTTTGGTTATTTATCTTTGTTCTAATATTCAGTAACTGCTTTGTTCCAATTACTATGGCTTTGCCAGATGGTAACTATTACTGTATATCTATCCAATTTTGTTTTATCCATCCATGTTCTTCAATATTAGCCTGAATATTTAGAAATGCTTCTTTCCCCCAATGAGTTTCTTCGGTCAGAGATGATAAAAGCCCCCCCACCCCGAGATTCATATAGCAGTCCACCATCTGTCTCTCAGTGTAACTTTAACCACCACATGGCAACATGAAAGTTCGCTCTTATGAAGTTTCCAGATGTAGGACCTGAGAAAGAACAGAGGAACACTAAGCCAAGAGTGAAAGCTTAGTTTTTACATTTCCATAAGCTATTCCCTTCCTCCTGCAAAATGAACAATTCATAGACGGGTGGTGTAATATGAGAGCTATTGATGCAAAAACCTTAAAAGAGTACCTCAGATTTTAGCCGAGGACATAAAAATTAAAATGAAGAAATAAAAGGCTATGAATTTGAACTATCCTATCCTCTGGCACCACAGTCTGCATATTGTGTTTGTCCCTGAAGGTGAAGTGGTTGAGCCTGATCAGCCAGCACCATATGGATGTGAAAAACCCTTTGGGTTTTTATTTATGTAACATTCTGTCCTTGTTTTCATCACAGATAGGCCAGAGGGCTGCAGACCTTATCTGAAAACCACAACTAATGGTTTTTGTCTTAGTTGCTCGCTTTATTAACTTTAAGGTCTTTAAAGAAACTAGATAGGTTTCTATTTATTTATTTATTTTTTTTTTTTTTACCACTTTATTTATTTATTTTTTATTTAATCATAGCTGTGTACATTAATGCGATCATGGGGCACCATGGTTTTATAGACCATTTGACATATTTTCATCACACTGGTTAACATAGCCTTCCTGACATTTTCTTACTTATCGTGTTAAGACATTTATATTCTACTTTACTAAGTTTCCCATGTACCCTTGTAAGATGCACCGAAGGTGTAATCCCACCAATCAACCTTACCTACAGCTATCTCATCCCTTGCCTATGGCACAATCCAGTGAAAGGGAAGACCTGGGCAGAGTTTTCTAGATGAATAACATAACCCTTATTCTTTGTTCTGAATTGGGTCAGGATTTGTTCGATTATAAGCTGCATTAGTTTACTCAATTTTAAAAATATATATTTGTTTGTGTGGTCATTAAACCTCAGGTTCCATGCTCTACTTAATGTTTTTTGAATTAAACAACAAATAATAATCAGTGCTGTGTATGCCCAGGGAAGGACCAAACCTGGACTACAGGACCAAGGTTTGTGGACCTCTATGTTCCCAAAATTATCTACAGAGAGCCCAGGAAAATATAGCTCAATCCTGAATGTCAATACTTCAATTTTATTAAAATAAAAACAAAACAACCCTCCTGCTACCATCATCCAGTTTAGTCCCTCCACCTAATGTATAATGTACCCTCAGTGAATTTCATGAGTTTTTCAAATACCAAGTCCTCCTTCAAGGTAATGATTTGTCACTGTTGAAGATATTGCTGTATTGAAGAAAAAAATTGGGGGTCAGAAATTGAGAGTCTGTTTCTTACACCTAGGAAATTTGCTTTGTGAAAGCTGTTCATTTCCTCCAGTCTTCATTTTTCATCTGTCAATCGTGGTGAGCAGTCATCTCTTCAAGTGTGTATTGAACAGGATCCTGGAAGCAGCGTGTACCCTGAATGTAGATAGTGACAATACTCAGGTTCTTGTAAGAACTGAATTAGAAAATGGTCATGTGCTGACTCCATGAATGAAAGGTGTTATATAATTAACACACTTAAGGCCCTGAAAACAAAGGGGAAAGACGTTCCGGAAATGCTTTCATTACTGGCAGCTTCACCAGAGTAAATATTTGGCTTACCAAGGTGCCTGGAACTCAGTGAGTATTTATCAAATAGATAAAAGTATTGAGCACTGGGACTGTGGGAGAAAATCAGTAGCTATACTCCTGGTTTAGGGAAATATGTGAATGAATAAATGAATGATGATAAGAACTGGTAAAATACATAATCATATGTGTTAAGTGTGATATCTGGCTTTATTTAACATTTAAAGTTCATACCTTAAAAAGCTTATATTGGGAAGGAGGAGCATGATGGTGGACAGGACAGATGTGTAGCCCACCTCTCCCAAGTCACCAGGTGAGAGGAAGGGGGGTCTAGACCTTTTCCCCAAGTGGATTATTGATGTGGAAAGACAGCTGGAGATGCACAGCGAATTGGCAGATTGCTGTATATGAGGTGTAATTTAAAATCACGACTCTGTTGTAAAGATTTTCCCATGCTGGCCAGCAGGCCCCTCCCTCACGGAGGACAGCAGTTTGCAATTCCTGGCAAAACCCAACTGATGAAAATTTATTCCTGAGCAGAGTTTGGCACCTGAAAGGGGAGCCACTCAGAATCACAAGGAACTTAGCAACCTGATGGAAAATTGAAAGGAAGAGATCCTGCCTGGATAACAGACATTTTTGAATTGTCCGAAATGGTGGACACCTTCTCCCAGAACAACAGGAGTGATTAAATAGATCGGACCATTCCTGGTGGGGGATATTGGTGTGGGCTGGCAGTTCAGGCTGTGCAGTGAACTGGCGGGTGGCTGAACTCAAAATTCCAGGCTCAAAAATGACACTCTGAGCCACAAAACTGAGTATAAGGTTTCCGCTTGCCACAGCTGTGGTGGCAGCAACCCTGCCGTAGCCAGCATCCTCCCCCACAGCCGATTGCAGTTGCCAGTTTGCAGGAGAATGAGAGCAGAGTGGAAAGATTTGTGAAGCGTGGACTCCTGCACTGAGTTGGGAGGTTGGATAGGAGTGCTGTCTGGAACAGAGCAGCTGAGGTTGCACAACAATTAGGTAAAAAAACTTTTACAGAAACTCCAAAATGGTGATTGGCCAGGTAGGATGGTTACCATGGTAACAGTATAAACTGTGAATCAGGTATAAGCCTGGGAACCAGAAAGTATATTGCATTATAAATATATTCCTACAAAAGATGATTCCTACATCATATATGTAGATGTATATCTTCTACGTATATACAAGAATAATATTTTTGTGGTTGGTGCCTTTTTTTTTTCTTATTTTCTTATAGGAACTATCATTAATTTATTATTTTTTTAATATATTTTTTATTTTTATTTTTTCTATTTTTAATTTTTTTTCTTCTTTTTTAACTTTTTTATGAACAACACTTTTTTTTTTCTCCCTTCACTTTTCCTCTTCTTCCCTTCCTATGGTTTCTGAGAGTGCTAGCATCAGATTTCTAGAGGGTTTTTTGTTTCTTTGTTCATTTTGTTTGTATGTTTTTTACCCTTTTTTTCTCAATTATTTTATGATTATCATTGTGTTTATTGTAGTTTTTGTTGTTGTTGTCTATATGTCTATGTGTTTCTGATTGTGCATCTGTGGACTTGTGTGTCTGGTGGCCTTTTTATCTGTTTATTTGCTCATTTGGTCTCAATGAGTTTGGTGCTTCAACATGCAATTCTGAGCTCCTACCACTCCCTTCCACTCTCTCTCTGAGGTCTGGAGGCCTGTCCCCCAGGAACCCAGATTCTTGGGTGATTTCTCAAGGGGTGTGGACAGGGCCTGGACTGCAGCTGGTCAGTGCTGATTCTGCAGCACGGGAGTGAGGAGAAGACAGTCAGCTGAGAGGGAACCACACTGGAGTGGCAGTGCCCTGATGCGCAGAGCAGCAGCCGTTTCTGGCAAAAATACGACCTATCCCCAGATATTCTGAAGCCACAACCCCTGTCTCCCTGGGCAACCAGAGGAGGCCAGGAATCTTCTCAGATGGCAACACCGTGGAAAAGATCTGGGACTGAAACACAGGCCTTGTGAGTAAAGGGTTGGCCTGTGGTGGTACCGGCCTGTGGAGTGCAGGGACTAGAAAACGCACACGCAGAGCCAGGAAATTCCCAGGATGGGGCTGACCCAGAGGACCACTTTACTGAGCCTAAGATGTACCCGGCCCTCAGGGGATCATCAGCCTATAGACAAAGGAAGACAGGAGGCTAGAGCTGACCGTGCTACAAATACAAACCTGCAGGAATAAATACAGGGCCTGATGCACAGGTTCTGGGAAATCAAAACAGCTTCTATTCTGTAGAAGAATTTAGCAGGAACAGAAACAAATTCACACAAAGTTGTTCTGTTCTGTCAGTAACATCAATCAGGGGTAGGGCTGGAACTGAGTGACCACCCCCCAGCCTCCATCAAGTGCCCAAGGATGTCAGGCCTCATCACCCCCTGCTAGATAGAGGAAGAGAGCAGTGGCCTGGCTGAGGAGATACAGATTTCCTTGTGAATCAGGCAGGTGCAAACCCCTGGAGTATCTGCTCCCGGGAGGCAACTGGGTCACAGCCCTGTGGGGCTATCAGTGACTAGATGTGACAGAGGTGCAAGGTGGGGAAGAAGGCATCAACCTTCCCAGACTACTCTATTTGCTGGGTGGGTTCTCCTAACTTCACAGAGCACTGGAGCAAGTCATATTTGAGTTGTCACCAGACCCCTGAGATCCAGTTCCCAGAGACCTTTGAAATGCTCACGCCTGAGACAGGTGCTGACTAAGAAATTTGATTTGGACCCTTTGAACTGAGCCAATAGCCTGAGAACTATTCAAGTGGTGCCCTGGGTGTGTGGTTGTAGGAAGGTTAGATTTTCCTTTTCCAATTATTGGTATCCATATAGGGTCAGAAGAGATCAAACTTCGCTCTTTACAGATAATATGATTATATATCTGGAAAACACCAGGGATTCTACTACAAAACTCTTAGAAGTGATCAAGGAATACAGCAGTGTCTCAGGTTACAAAATCAACATTCATAAATTGGTAGCCTTTATACATACCAGCAATAGTCAAGCTGAAAAAACAGTTAAGGACTCTGTTGCATTCACAGTAGTGCCAAAGAAGATGAAATATTTGGGAGTTTATCAAACAAAGGATGTGAAAGATCTCTATAAAGAGAACTATGAAACTCTAAGAAAAGAAATAGCCGAAAACATTAACAAATGGAAAAATATACCATGCTCATGCCTGGGAAGAATCAACATTGTTAAAATGTCCATACTACCCAAAGCAATATTCAATTTTAATGCAATCCCTATTAAAACTCCCTGTCATACTTTAAAAATCTTGAAAAAATAATACTTCATTTTATATGGAATCAGAAAAAACCTTGAATATCCAAGACATTACTCAGAAATAAAAATAAAGCAGGAGGAATTACGCTACCAGACCTCAGACTATACTATAAATCGATAGTGATCACAACAGTATGGTACTGGCACAAAAATAGAGAAGTAGATGTCTGGAACCGAATAGAAAACGAAGAGATGAATCCAGCTACTCACCATTATTTGATCTTTGATAAGCCAATTAAAAACATTCAGTGGGGAAAAGATTCCTTATTTAACAAATGGTGCTGGGTAAACTGGCTGGCAACCTGTAGAAGACTGAAACTGGACCCACATATTTCACCATTAACTAAGATAAGACTCTCACTGGATTAAAGA
>CAUYPK010112981.1:0-48135 GCA_963574355.1 Loris lydekkerianus
AAAAATAATTATTTTGATAGATAAGAGGTTAAAACAGATGTTTTTTAAAGGTGGCTCCTGAAACAAAAAAGTTTGTGTTAATGAAGTAAACTTTAAAAAACGTTTGGGTCCAGTTTCAGTCTTCTACAGGTTGCCAGCCAATTCACCCAGCACCATTTGTTAAATAGGGGATCTTTTTCTCATTGAATGTTTTTAATTGGCTTGTCAAAGATTAAATAACGGTAAGTAGCTAGATTCATCTTTTGGTTCTCTATTCTGTTCCAGACATCTACTTCTCTGTTTTTGTGCCAGTACCATGCTGTTTTGATCACTATCGATTTGTAGTATAGTCTGAGGTCTGGTAGCATGATTCCTCCTGCTTTGTTTTTATTCTTGAGTAATGTCTTGGCTATTCGAGGTTTTTTCTGATTCCATATAAAATGAAGTATTGTATTTTCAAGATCTTTTAAGTATGACAATGGAACTTTAATGAGGATTGTGTTGAAATTATATATTGCTTTGGGTAGTATGGACATTTTAACAATGTTAATTCTTCCCAGCCATGAGCATTGTATGTTTTTCCATTTGTTAACATTCTCAGCTATCTCTTTTCTTAGAGTTTCATAGTTCTCTTTATATAGATCTTTCACGTCCTTTGTTAGATAAACTCCCAAATATTTCATCTTCTTTGGCACTACTGTGAATGGGATGGAGTCCTTAATTGTTTTTTCAACTTGACTGTACCAGACTGTTAATTGCAGCCCTATTCATAATTGCTAAGTCATGGAAAAAGTCCAAATGCCCATCAATCCATGAATGGATTAATAAATTGTGGTATATGTACACCATGGAATACTGTGCAGCCTTAAAGAAAGATGGAGATTTTACCTCTTTCATGTTTACATATTCTTCTTAGTAAAGTGTCTCAAGAATGGAAGAAAATGTACCCAATGTACTCACCCCTACTATGAAACTAATTTAGGACCTTCACATGAAAGCTATAACCCAGTTATAACCTAAGAATAGGGGGAAGGGGGAAAGGGTGGGGAGGGAGGGGGGAAAAGGGTAGAGGGAGGAGGATTGATAGGATTACACCTGTGGTGCATCTTACAAGGGTATATGTAAAACTTAGTAAATGTGGAATGTAAATGTCTTAGCAAAATAACTAAGAAAATGGCAGGAAGGCTATGTTAACTAGTGTGATGAACATGTGTCAAACTGTCTATGAACCAAGTGTATGGTGCCCCCACGATCATATTAATGTACACAGCTACAATTTAATAAAAAATAAATAAAATAAAAATAAAAAACGTTTCACTTGAAATACAAATTTTATTGTGTATAACTGTCCTTTTTTAGGTTTCTTTTTTGTGATATTACATATTTTAATAATAAGATGTATTTTTACTGTTAGAGCCTACACTGAAGCACCCAAATCCAATCCATTTATAAGCATACATTACAAAAATTATTCATTTCTTTTATATTAATGCACTTAATTTCTTTTATGTAAATATATAGTATTTACATAAAAGAAATTATGGGCTTCACACCAGGGGTTCAAATAGTATTTACTACAGGAAAAGACACATTTTTGTCTCCTTTATATTTGCCACTCCATCTTTTTCTAAATAAAAAGGAAAAATCCCTATGTTATTACCTTAAACATATCTTTTTAAAAAATTGATATTTATTGATATATAATTAACATACAATAAACTGTACATAAATACTTATACAATTGCATAGGTTTTGAGATACCAATACATGAGCAACATTATCATCGTAACCACAATAACGAACATACCCACCACTATCAAAGTTGCCTCATGACTCTTTACAATCATATTTTTTCCTACTGGTTCAAGTATCAAATTCTTAGGAATGATTCACTTTCATTTTTGCTATTGAATTATTTGCCCTTTCCAGAAGTACAAAGGATAATACTTTATAATTACCATCTTTATAATGACAATCTTTATACATTTCACTGTCTTTCTGTTTTTACTGTGGTGAAAGCATTTGACATGATATCTAGTCCATTAACATATCTTTAAGTGTACAATGTAGCAGTGTGAAATATTAACTACAATGTTGTATAACACATGTTAGAATTTATTCATCTGGAGAAACTGATACATATTCTTTTTTTTGTCTTTTTTTTTTTTATTGTTTGGTGTTCATTGAGGGTACAAAGATTTAGCTTACAGTGATTGCTGTTGTTAGGTAAAGTCCCTCTTGTAATTGTGTCCCGCCCCCAAGAGGTGTGCCATACACTGTAACCCCGCATTCCCCACCCTCCTCCCCCACCCAAATACCTCATTCCCTTATGCCCTCCCCTTGTATTATATCATCTATTGCCTTCATATTAGAATCGAGTACATTGGATTCTTGCTTCTCCATTCTTGAGATGCTTTATTAAGAAGAATGTGTTCCACTTCCATCCAGATTAATACGATAGATGCAAAGTCTCCATCTTTCTTAGTGGCTGAATAGCATTCCATGGTATACTTATACCACATCTTGTTAATCCATTCCTGGTTTGTTGAGCATTTAAGTTGGTTCCACTTTTTGTCAATTGTAAATTGAGCTACAATAAACAGTCTAGTGCAAATATCCTTATGATAAAAGGATTTTCTTTTCTTCTGGATAGATGCCTAGTAATGGGATTGCAGGATCAAATGAGAGGTTTAATTTGAGTTCTTTAAGGATTCTCCATCTTCTTCAAAAAATGTATTAGTTTGCAGTCCCACCAGCAGTGTAAAAGTGTTCCCTTCTCTGCACATCCACACCGGCATCCACAGCTTTGAGACTGTGATGTGGGCTATTCTCACAGGGGTTGAGTGGTATTTCAGGGTGGTTTTGATTTGCATTTCTCTGATAGTCAGGGATTATGAGCATTTTTTTCAAACATTTGTTAGCTATTCTTCTGTCTTCGTCAGAGAAGGTTCTGTTCATATCTCTTCCCCAGAGGTAGAGGGGATTGTTTACTCTTTTTCTGTTGATTCATTTGAGTTCTCTGTAGATTCTAGTTACCAACCTTTTGTCTGACTGATACCCTGCAAATATCTTTTCCCATTTTGAAGGTGTTCTTTTTGCTTTAGTTGTTATGTTCTTAGCTGTGCAGAAGCTTTTCAGACCCATTTGTCAATATTTGTTATACTTTTCTTTGTTCGAGGTTTTTGGGTACAGATTCAATCTTCTTATTCATTATTGGTTTTAGTTTAAATGTCTTCATGATTCAGTTTTAGTAGGTTGTATATTCTTAGAAATTTATGTATTATTTACATATAATAGTTTTAGTATTCTCTTATGATTCTTTTATTTATGTGGCATCATTTGTAATATCTCGTCTTTCAATTCTGATTTTATTTTGAGTGTTTGTTGTTCTTAGTTAGGCTAGGTAAGTGGGTTTTTCTTTTCTTTTCTTTTCTTTTTTTTTTTTTTTTTCAGTTTTCACAAGTGGATGATGCTCCACTCTTGATTATCCCCTGAGGGCAATGCTGACCTTACCCAAGTAAAGTGAAGGAACTCTTTTTATACATTTTAATGTGTCTGTTCTCATTGTCATGCTCATTAGAATCCAAGGACTTACACTTCCCAATCCACCATTTAGCTGGTGTCACTTTGTTGAAAATGGTCTTTTTAGGCTCTGAAGTTCTAATACTTTTCAATTATTAGTTCTAATAC
The DNA here is from genome assembly GCA_963574355.1 of Loris lydekkerianus. NCBI lineage: Eukaryota > Metazoa > Chordata > Mammalia > Primates > Lorisidae > Loris > Loris lydekkerianus. Next base: position 3,670 of record CAUYPK010112981.1, read on the forward strand.
TATTCAATTGTTCTTTGCCTGAAATTGTAATACTTTTCAGTTTTGTACCTTTTTGATTGGGACCATGATGGCTGTTTGCTCCATAAGCGAGCTGTGTTGTTTTGGGAGTCAAGTTGGGGCAAACTGATTCTCCAAACCCTCCATTGACTTTATGTGCACCCAGTTCTCTCGATTACAAACCCTATTTGCTCAATAGAGCAAGATTGAATTATTATCTGCAACTGAGGCTTAATAAAAATATGAAATTCATACTTCAAATCCCATAATTATGTAGGAATTTAGAGAAAACATTTTAAAAATGTCTTTTTCATGAACAATCGTAAGTGGTATATGGCACCTTAATCTTATTTATCTACATAGTCATAAAGCTCATATTTTATCCTCTAGATCATAAGCCCCTAGAAATAGTAACTATGTGCCATCCACCATTTTATACCTATCAATATGTAATTCTGTCATATTGGATCATATTTTGAAATGACATAAAAGTACATGTTGTATTACAAAAATGTTACTAAAAATACTGGGTCATGGAAGTATCAATGATTCTTTTGTTTCTTAGTAATATCATTATTAACTGTATAATCTAAGAATAAACTACTAAATGCTGTCTTTTACATGTTATTATTCTTTTTCCATTTATATAAAATATATACAAGCTAATAAATTTAACCTTAATGCAAAAAAGGAAATGATGCTTCTTTTCAGCTGGAAATTAAATTCCCATTTGGTTCTTTGCATATTCAGGCTAATACCAAGGGGGGATTAATAAAGTCATGTTGAAACATTTTAGTACTATTCGTATGTTTAGTAAAGGATAGGCAAAATAATTAGATTTGATTTAGAAACACTGGTGTAGAGATTAAATGAGTTAGATCTTTAACAGTTATAGTAAATCCCTCCACCGTATTTTAATGTTTTAACTTTAAGCACCTTTGATTAACTAGAATTATTTGTACACTATAGTATGGTTAATTGTTAAATCATGTTGGAAAGGGATTTATCTGCTATGAATGGGTGGGTGCCTAATGTGAATTAAAATATAAAAATCATCCAGTAAAACTCAGATGCCTTTCTCCTATAGCACTTTTCATTTTACTCCCTCTGACAACCCAAAATCAGCAGAAACTGATTCATGCACTGTTGCCTTGAAGCCAGCATGTAAATATCTCTATTTTAATGTTTTTATATTATTAAATATGCATTACTATTTATATATCTTAGCCATAACTAAGTTTTGTTATTGTTAACCATATTTTGTTTTATTCTGTATATTAGAATACATTTAAATTTGTTTAGTAAAAAGCTGGCATTGCCTGTTTTCAAAGATGACTGTGCAGCTTATGAGCTATTTGAAGACTGAGAGGGTACATTTAATTTATAACCCCTTGAAAAATGACAAAGCACTCTTAGAATGGCGAATGTGAAGAGCAGGCTCATGACTGCAGTATTAAAAATGAGCCCTGAAAGGCCCATTCAACTTTTACAATAAAATAATTGAGGTAAAATATTCTCTTACTGAGAGGATAAACCAAGGATGGATAAACGATACTGGGAAAGGAAATTTGGCATTACTTGCTTTCATTTGTGCATTTTTCCTACTAAAGGAGTAAATATTGAAGGATGAGTCTCAGAAGAGGTCAGAATTGGTAAAAATGTTTCCTCGCAGGCAATACAAGGCTGATAGCCAGACTGAGAACCTATTAAATATCCAGTGTCTAAGCCAAGGAAAACCTTGGATACATCTTAGCAAAATTGTGAACATCTTCAGACTGCATTTTTCTAGGCACCAAGATTTAAAATAGCTCAAGAATTCTAATTCTAATGCTTCAGCATAATTGGCTATTCTGGGCCTGTAAAATGAGGTAGACTGAAGAACATTGTGTTATGGGGTAATGCAGACTTAAGTGACACAGAATAACCACAGGAATACCCATGATGTTAAGTGGAGTTAAAGTGTTCACCTCTGACAATATACATGCCCCAATTTGCACCTAAATTTTGTAGTTTTTTACCCTTCTTATACAACAAATAAATGATGTAAGAGCAAAGTTTCTTAAAAGACAATGGTTCTGTCATGTCCTTAAATATTTCTGTAATTTCATCAATATAGGTATTTTGGTAAATACTTCATTTTATTTATAAAATATACTTTGGGTATCTATTGGATTTGGGCTGATCAGTAATCAGAATACTGTTACATTCTTAGTTCTTCACTGAATTTGCTTTACCTCACATAGGTTTTGGCACATAAAAGACAGTGAAAGGATACATATTTAATGAATGAATAAATTCAAGCAGATGCTCAAACATTTTTTTCATGCCAGCAGAACTAATGTAACATTTTGGGGAATGAATAAATCAAAATTTCATGATTCCTGTCAGTTTTAAAACTTGTAAATAGGTAGTTGTGTTTAATTTAAATTAATTTACTTGTAAGAAATAGCAGAAAGAATTGTGTAACTTTTAGTAAACAGATATGTAATTATTTAGAAATGCAAAGAAATATTAACATTTAACTGAAGATTATAAACATAATCTTGTCCTTGTTCATGATTATTAATATTTGGAAGTACTTCCTTAAAGCAGTACTTTTTCCTTCTGTAATGGTTTTGCAATGTTATCTTATATTATCTTTTAACCTGCTAATATTTTAATACGTGTAAGTCATTTTATAGTATTTTTAGTAGTGCAATAATATATATCTATTGAATGTAATGGTTGCACAATTTTTCATGATTATGGATCACTAAAATTATTAAAGTTAAAGTCAGAAAAAATGGCTCATAATATAAAAATTCTACAATGTAGTGTGGGTTAGAATAATTTATCTTCCAGTATCTTCTAATGGTCATAGTTTGCCCATTATTTCTAGCTTGTAGCAGTGAATAAAAAGCAAAATAAAGTAAGAATTTTAGTTGTGTGTAAGAATGTCATACTATTTTCAAGCAGATAATTTATTGAATATGTACATGGCATGAAGATTGGCGACGTTAACTTTTAGTTATCCACATTTTGAGATTAAAGTGCTAAAACCCAGTGGAAGCAGGTTTAAGAAGAGTTGTAGTTGGTCTTTGTGTGTGCACAGCATGTGGACATACTCAGGAGTGTAACTTGTGTGAAGAGAAATCATAATTATAAATCGTTATTATATCCATCACTTAAAAAAATATATATATATATCGTTATTAAATATAAGGTGTGGTCCTTTGTACTTTATTTTGTTATAAACTTTATACTCCCCCTTTGTATTCTTCTGCCCACAGTATGAACACTCTGGAGGAATCTATGTGGAAATTCTTCAAACTCCTCTAAAATCAGAACATAATAAGTCCCAATCACTGTAGGCATCCCGTCCTGGCAAGCTGTCAGTTATAAAGACACATAAGTTATTAGACATAAAAAAATAATTTAAATAACTGTTTACTGAAATTTATTGAAAAAACAGCAAAATGGCAAAAGGGAATTTCATTCATATACTACCTTAAGTCTTAAAATGAGATATTTGCATGTTTCTCTCTCAAGATGTTTCTTGTGCAGCAGCTACCTTGAAAATTTCATTTGTTTTCAAATTTCCCCAAATGTCTGTGAAGTATTTTTAATGCTGTTATACTTTTCCTTATCCTCTTTCTTTTAGAAATTTGTTGTTGTTATTGCCGTTTTTACCAGTAACCCTGTCCTAACTTTTCAAAATAAGTAAGTTAAGGTCTTTTCAGGGCATGTCAATGCTTTATATCACCCAGTTTTCAAATTTTTCATAGTAAATGAGCAGGCCTCAATTTCGCAAATCTACAATTCTTCATAGAGAATATGAGATGAGGGTGAAGAGATGTGCTACTAATTCACACAAGTAAGATTCTCTTTTGCTACCATACATCACAGGAACTGTTGAAAACAAACTATTAATACCACATTACATGATAATAAATTGATAAATGAAGCCATGACCTCATACATTAGTGTACTCCTAATTATATATTTTTATTTTTATCTTATTTTATAAATTTTATAAATATTTATCTTATCTTATAAATAATATGTATATATATGTTTGGGGTACTTGTAATATTTCATCACATGCACAGAGTGACTGGTGATCAAGTCAGGGTATTTAGGGTGTCAGTCACCCCAAGTACTATGTTTATCATTTCTTTGTTTTAGGAGGAAATATATCAAGACCTTTTTTCTAGCTACTTTGAAATACATGTGCACGCGTATATGATAAACCCACAGCAAAATATATACTGAACAAAAAAGTTGAAAGCCTTATCTCTTACAACTGGAATAAGACAAGGTTGCCCACTTCCACTATTTCTGTTGTACATTGTACTGGAAGTCCTAGTGAGAACAGTCAGACAAGAGAAAGAAATGAGAGTTATCCAAAATGGCAAAGAGATAGTCAAATTGTTACTCTTTCTAAACCTAAATATCCCACCAGAAACAACAGCAACAGCAACAAAAAACATCCTCTTTGATATGGTAAAAAATTCAGTGAAGTTGCAGGCTAAAAAAATTATACAAAAACCAGTAGCATTTCTGTATACCAATAAGGAACTAGCTGAGAAATAAATCAAGAAAACAATCCCATTTATAATAGCTACAAAAATAATTCTAGCAATAAATTTAACCAAAGATGTGAAAGACATATTAAAAACGTCTATAAAACTCTGATAAAAGAAATTGAAGAGTACACAAATACAAGGACCAAAAAAATCCTAAAATTCATAAGGAACCAAAAGAAAGCCAGATTAGCCAACGTGATCATGAGCAAAAGGAACAACGTGGAAGGCATCACTACTTGACTTCAAAATATGTTACAAGGCATTAGGAACCCAAACAGTATGGTATTCTTATAAAAACAGACACATTTTTATAAACACACACCGAATATCCCTTATTATTATTATTATTATTGCTTAATATTTTGATGCAACAATTGTCTGATTTCTTTTCCAAATGTATTTGTGTTTGTTCATCCTTTACGATTCTTTTACATTTATGTTTGTTCATTCATTTGTTTCTAGTCCTTATCTTAAACATTGTTATTGTTATTAAATATTAAGCCTCTTTCATTTTGTGAAGGCAAAAAATACATGTATATGTTACAAAAAAAAGACACATGGATCAACAAAAGAGAATAGAGAACCCCAAAATATGAACAGTCAATGGATTTCTTTTTTTTCTGAGAGCAGGTCTTACTCTGTCACCCAGGATAGAACTTAGTAGCACAGTCACAGATCACTGCAGCTTTTAATGACTGAGCTTAACCAATTCTCTTCCCTCAGCCCCCAAAGTAGCTGGGACTACAAGTCTATACCACCACAAGAGGCTATTGTTTTAACATTTTAGTTTATATTGATTTATATTTTTTAAGGCGATAGTGTCTCACTAGTTGCTTAGGCTAGTCTCAAACTACTGACCTCAGCAATATCTCCTGCCTCAGCCTTCAGAAGTGCTAAGATTACAGACACGAGCCACCATGTCCGGCTCGAGCTAATTATTGACAAAGTTGCCAAAAACATACAATGGGGAAATTACACCCTCATCAATAAATGGTGTTAGAACATTTGGATATGTAGAAAAATTAAACTGGATATCTTTACCTTACCACATATAAAAATCAACACAAGATGGGTTAAAGACTTAAACATAAGTTTTTAAACAAAAAACTCCTAGACAAAAATATGGGGGAAATATTTCGAGACATGGGTATAGGCAAAGGTTTTATGGCTAAGCCTCCAAAACATAGGCAAAACAACTAAAAGAATGGACAAATGGGGCTATATTAAACTAAAAAGCTTCTGCACCGCAAAAGAAACAGTCAATAGAGTGAAGAGACAACCTATTAAATGGCAGAAAATATTTGCAAATTATTCTTCTGCTTAAGAACGAATATCCTGAATACATGAGGAAATTAAAACAGTAAAACAACAAATAATCTCATTAAAAAGTGGGCAAAGGATATGAATAGACATATCTAACCAAAGGACATACAAATGGCCAATAGGTATATGAAAAAAATCCTCAATATTCCTAGTTATCAGAGAAATCCAAATCACATCCACAATAAGAGATGATTTTACTCCAGTTAGCATGGCTATTATTAAAAAGAGAGAAAAATATAATAGATGATGACAAGGATGGGGAGAAAAGGGAAGTCTTATACACTGTTGGTGGAAATGTAAATTAGCACAATCATTATGGAAAACAGTATGAAAATGTCTTAAAAAACTAAAATAGATCTACCATATGACTCAGCAATCCATTACTGGGTTCTTACACACAAAAAAAGGATCCTAGTATATCAAAAGATATCTGCCCCCCTTTATTAATAGCAACACTGTTTGTAATAGAAAAGATGTGGAAGCAACCTTGGGTGTCTATCAGTGCATGAATGGATAAAAAAAATGTGGTAAATATGCACAATGCAATATTATTCAGGCATCAAAAAGAGTAAAATCGTACCATTTGCAGCAACATGGATAGACCTGAAGGTCATTATGACAAGTGAAATAAGCCAAGTACACAAAGACAATTATTAGGTGTTTTTACTCTTACTTGGGAGATAAAAATGTTGATCTCATGGAGGTAGAGAATAGAATGATAGATAGCAGAGGCTGGGAGGGTACGTGTGGGGGCAGGGAGGAGAGAAAGAGAGGATGATTAACGGATACAAACGTATAGTTAGGTAGATGAAGTTCTAATGTTGAATAGCAGAGTGGGGGTAACTATGGTTAACAAAAATGCATTAAATATATACATATATATTTAAACTATATTTTGAGAAACTAGGGGGATTTTTGTAGCAAAAATGAAGGTTATTCTAGATATTGAAATATGTCTTCTCTGGTCCATGATGCCTACTTGTGTTTCAGAGAAAAAAGTAAAACATGCATGAATCAGTTTGATGTAAAAAAATGCTTGTGTGAACTAAAACCAGGTTCTCTACTGCTGCTTCAGTCATTTTTTGCTTCAGTAATCTGTTTTGTTCCTACATTTGCAGCAAATAATTTAACCATGGAATAGTAACTCACACTTAAAACAATGTTAAGGAACCATTGGAGAAGTTTTAAAACGCTCTTATGCTGTGTCTAAAATGGCTGAGAAAGTAAACGCACATGGAAATTTTTATCTGAAAGTTTATGTTTTTAGAATTTTAAGTTAAACTTGGTTATTTAGAAAATGTGAATGCATAATGAAATCTGCTGTAAATGTTTCTGAAACTGAAATTTTATTCTGAAGTTCTACATCTATAATTAAACACAATGAATCTAATATACAGTTATAATTATATCAGTAAAGTTCCTGGCTACCTTCAGAGAGCTTAAAGAGTCAGAGTGTTGTGCTCCATATGGATGTATGAATTTCTTAAACGGATGTTCAGAAAGTCAAATAATGCCACTGAAACATGTTCAACAAAGGAAATGATCAATTTTGGTTTGTATACCTATTAACCTTGGCGCTACAAATGACTGTATACAAGAATTAAGGTCTAATTCTCCTTTATCTTTTCTGGGTGGGCTCATCAATTTAACACTGAAATGATATTCTGCAAAAAGAATCCTCTCTAAAATAAATTCCAGCAGAGTGTGAAACTCTAGCATTGATGAAGATCATAGAACAGTTTTTAAATTGCTTCATGTTAACAGTATTTACCCTATAGGAGAGTTTAGGCTTCATTTACAGTGTGCAACCATCGAAAACAGTGGTACTTTGCTTAAGCTATTAAAGTAATCATCCAATTTAAGAACATATTACTGTGAAGACACCATCTGGCATAATACAGAATCTGGAGGGCAGGCTTAGTTTTACTATGAATTTTTACATACAGTAGACAATAACACGGATAATCTGTTAAATAACCTGTACAAAATGAAAAATTATGAAAAATCCATGAGGTAAAGTAGGTACATAAGCACATTATACAATATTTCTTCTTTATTTAATAAAAACTCATTCTAAAACCTTGTGTTTAAATCAATGATACATGTTAAGTATAAAAAGGTTTACCACGTAGCAATTGTAGAATTCTGGAATCACTGATAGACATAACATGCTCAGCAACAGCTCACGTATTTCATTCTAAATAAGATAATAGTTATTTTATGGCTCAATATTAGCATAAGGTGATTTTCAAGATGTTTAATTTAAAAAGAACAAGTGAAGAAATCAAAGCAGGCATGTTTGTATTAAAATCTATTTTATTTTATAGTCTATATCAGAGGAATTATTTTAGAACATAATTTAACTACAAATGTTGAGTAATTGTCTCGCATGGATGTCAGTCTTGTTATTTGTAGGCATATCTTTTAACTAATATATATTAGTATTTTGATCTAAAATTGTAAAGACACAGATCTACTTTAATGTGATGTACTTTAACTTTAAGTAAGCTGTTTATTTCAAATGCGTCGTGGCTTATTGCTTTCAGCCTACACATTGCTCTCTTACCTCCATATTTTAATCACTATAAAAACAGCAACTGTTCTCCATATGGCAAAGCAGCAATATTTAATAATGCCTAGCAAAACTGCAATGTTTATGAGAATATATTGGTCACTAGGTTGATCTAGGTGGCCGGTAATACCAATAATCTAGGTTTTGGGGTTTTCTACATTCAAGAAAGTATTTTTATTCTGTTCAAATACTTGTTAATGATAAATAGGTTAGAAAGATAGATGATAGATGGATCCAAATTTTTTCTTGTTCTTCAAAACATTTAGCTGACATACTGACTTTTAAATGAACATAAATCATTGTATAACATTAGAAATTAATAAAAATCCTTACATCGCATGGGCTCTGTGAAATTAAACATACTTTTGGCAGTTGTTATATATCCCTTATAATTTTTTTTGTTTTTCTTTTTAATTTTTTTTTGTTAAGAGCAACTTTATTGTTTCACTGGTGCAAAAAAAAATCATGATAATTGTGATTCATTTCCCTCTAAATTTACAATAATGAATGGTATACATAAATTATATAATCTTTTTCATTAAAAAATTTTTTTTCTCCTCATTAAAATCTCTTAACACTTCTGTGTTTTTAATTTTTGCTAAACTATATAACAGGTAATGGCCATTATAATCTTGCCTCAAGCAGCTTGTAGTAAAAGAAAGCACATAATAAAATTTTGTGCATATTTCTTAAAAGATGAAAGAAGAAATGTTTTGAATTACATGTATTACCCTGTGTAAGCACAGAAAGTACCATACATAGGATATGTGTGTTTTATGCTCTATGTGCGTTTATTTGCATTTTAAGTGGAGAGGAAATGACAGTTGCTGTTATTTGTTCGTAAATATGCCTTTGAAATCATGATATTTCCCTTAGAAAGTAGAAAGGGCATTATAGATGTGATGAGATTACATAATAATGAAGTCAGGCAAAAAATCAAAGAGTTTCTCAATACAGGAATTCATGGAAGCAAGAGAAAGCATAGAAGGATGTGCATAATATAAAATCACTGAAAAACAACTCAGAAAAGATACTACCAATGTTAATATATTTAATGAATAATAGTCACTCAGCAAACTCTTGAAAAACACATACTTTATGCTGATTTCTGATTCTAAAAATACAAATAGGAAGTACTTACTTTTGTAAAAGAGTCTACCATCCAGCTGTAAAGGAGAATGTGTGAATGTATTACAGTGCAATTTGTGCAACATTGGAAATGTGTGCCTAGTCCGGGGACAATGCAGGACAGAAGTTTGTCAAATGGATAAGAGCTGGTTCTGTATGCAAGAATAACAATATTTGAAAAAGTTTAGTTAAATATATGAAATAATGCAATGGGTTTAAGGCACTAGGTTGAAGCCTAAATTATAAGTATATTTAAAAGTATATTTTTTAAAAGTATATTTAAAGTAGGGTGGTGCCTGTGGCTCAAAATTGTAGGGCACTGGCCTCATATGCCAGAGGTGGAGGGTTCAAACCCAGTCCCGACCAAAAACTGAAAAAAAAAAGAAATGAAAAAAAAAAAAAAAAAGTATGTTTAAAGTAATATAAAACAGTCAGGTTTCTCTTTTATGTGGAGTATAGAGTTACTCCCAAGGACATTTAGAATTTTTTTTTTTTTTTTAAGAATTAAAACCTTCACTACTAAACACAGAAATAGCACACAACGATTAGCTTCTAGAACACAATCTACATTTTGATTCTAGCTCAGTCTGTTAAAAATAGCTTAGCTGTCTAAATTCATTTTTCTCTGTTATAAAATGAGAACAAAAGTATTTACATGTAAATGTACTGTAAGTATACATAAAGAGTGCTATTGAAGTACGTTAAGAGCTGACAATTGTTACAATATCACTGTTATGGTTGTGAAGAACAAAATGAAATCATAATTCTAGTTTTGCAAGCATCATTATCTTGTCTATTTAATAAAACTTAAAAATACCGTGCTTATCATTGTGTGTATAACATTTTGTCATATAAAATGGTTATAAATCTAATGACTCTTAAATTAATTTGAGTTAACTTGTCATACTTCAGTAATAATCTTCCACTGCCCAACTTTTTAAATTGCATTTTTGAGACTTTTTATTTTGAACTATTTATAGACTCATAAAAGTTGCAAATATAGTACAGAGAAGTCCTGTATACCTTTTGCTCCGTTTACCCTATTGATTATATCTTCTGTAACCATAATATAATATAAAAATTAGAAAATGATCAAGATATAGTGTGTGTGTAGTTGTATGTCATTTTACCATGAATAGATTTATGTAATCACCCCCTGCAATCAAGGTACAGTTTTGTTCTATCACTAAATTCCATCTCTAATGTTACCCCTTTATAATCTTGCCCCCCCCAACCCATCATTTTTAAACCCTGGTAACTAGTAATTTATTTTTAATGTCTGTAATTTGTTATTTTAAGAATGTTTTTAAAATGAAATCTTATAGTGTGACCTTTAGAGTTAGCCTTTTTTTTCGCTGGGCATAATGTTCCTGAGATCTGTCTTTGAGTTGTCTGCATGTATTAATAGATGACATCTTTCTGTTGGTGAGTAGGATTCCACGGTGTGGATACACTCAGTTTGCTTAACCACTGTCTACAGGAGAGCATTTGTTTGCTTCCATTTGGGGGCTGTTGCAAATGAAATTGCTCTGAATAATAATGTGCTTATTTGTATGTGAATATTTTCTTTGGATAAAAACCTGAAAGTGCAATTGCTGGGTCATATAGTATGTGTATTTTTAAATTTTAAGAATCTGTATGATTTCCCACACTGTTTGTACCATTTTACAATCCCACCAATAACACATGAGAGTTTCTACACGTCCTGGTCAATATTTGACATTGTCCATATTGTTTATTTTATTTTAGCTGTTTGAATAGATACTTGATATACTTTATTGTGGTCTTAAGGTATTTTATTTAAAATATTTATTTTCATAGAAATATGTTTCTAAATAAGAAAAAAACTTTTTTTAAAATATTGAGTTGTAATTTAGAAAAAGAGATAGTTCTGCTATATTATCAGAGAACTGAAGAAATAGGGAGAAAAAAAGATCTATTTCCAGTTTGAAAGGGCTAGACTTTTAGATTAGAGTTAAGTAACTTTTTACATTACCATAAGAAAATAAATAATTTCATTAATGCATTTTGAGTATGTTAATGACTTTAAAAAAAAAAATTGAACTACCAGGCAGTGCCTGTAGCTCAATGGAGTAGGGCACCAGCCTCATAAGCTGGAGGTGGCGGGTTCAAACCCAACCCTGGCCAAAAACTGCAAAAAAAAAAAAAAAAAAAATTGAACTAGCTAGTAATGTTATCTGTATTAAAATCTTATTTTTTATCCACGTTCCTGCCAATCCACTCCCAGAATTAACACTCAGTATTTAAATTTAATTTAAATTTAAAAAGTGCATACTTTTGTAAAAATACATACATATGCCTTTGGGAGAATGTTTTGGTTCTTAGGAAAGTATACACCTGGTAACAGTTTTGAATACTAAGGAGCTAGTTCCTTATTTTCTAAACTTAGGGAAAAAAAGCAAAGCACTAAAAGAGCAATTTTTTTTTAGTGTGAAATATGTTAATATAACATAATAGCAGCAAAATTTAAAAGTAAGTTCTCTAGCATTACTAACATTGAGTAATTATGTGAAACTGGAAATCGTTTCTTTGATAATTTAACAAAAGTAAATCTTATCTGTAACTGAAATAACACAGAAATCATAACATTTCCTTTGCATTTTCTTAAAAGGAAAATTTTTTTTTCAGAACATATGTTAGCATTTCCCTTAGGGTCGTATTAAAAACGCCCTGGCATTTCTGTCTGTCTGAATAGAATTTCACTCCCTCACACATCTTTAGTATTATAAAATATCGCATTAACCTTTCTAACAGAGCTTAGCATGACACAGAAGGTATACTTTTTTCAGGAGAATGTATCACTCATTCAGTAAATGGTAGAAGCAATATTAAAGAATTGTCTGAGTACTAAAATTTAATCAAAGCAATTAAAGTCAAAGTTGTTAATGTATTGTCTAGACATAGCAGAGTCATTAAATATTGTTGTTCCCATTTTTTTTCAGGAATAAATAGACTCCTACTTCAAGTACTTATCTGCAATTTTATTATGTCTCATTATTTTTCTCCTAAATCATGATGCCTAATTTACTCCAAGTACTTATATTTTTAACTTTACATATTTTTCTATGTGTGCATATTTGATAAATCACTTTAACTATTTTAATTCTACTTTGCAGATCTACCAAGATAATATACCAGAGAAAGTATTTTAAACAAAAATAGAAATTATCTTATTTTCATGAAATTAATAATTTTCAGAACAAAACTTTGCATGAAATGCTTTATAATTTAATAGGGAGCACTTTAATGTCAATTTTTTTTTAAAAAAATAAGTATAATGAAGTTAAATAAATGCCCTAAAGTGCAATTGGTGGATAGTATGTTATGGCCATTTTTAAATCTTAAGAATCTGCCCAATTAGTTTCTGGAATATTTGCACCATTTTACAAACCCACCAGTAATATGTGAGAGTTTCACCACATCATTGTCAGTACTTATAGTCAAATACAATGATAGACGTTATTGGTTTGCAATGAGTCAGTCCCCATTTTAGAGACTTTATATTCAAAATCTCATTTCATATTTGTTATTACAGGTATTATTGGTATTTTTGCAAGTGAAATTCAGAGAATGACTTCCCCAAGAACACTCATCTGCTGAATGACAAACACAATCTCTGAGTTGACAATTTATTAAAAGATCATTGAGTTTATCCACCGTGGACAACCTGATGCAGAGAAAGGAAACAACTAGTGCAAAGTAGTCAGAATGCCTACACCTAAAAATACGAGGGTTGAGTAAAGCTTACGAATAGTTCTCAAATAAAATACTGAAGAGTTAAAAAAATGAAGAAAATCAAGGAAATATTAAAACGTGTTGCCCTTTATGGAAAAGTAAGACGTAAAATCACCAGAAATATAAGTAATTAACTCAAGAAACTTGTTTGAATGTTTAATATGACCAAGCATTTTAGTGTACAAGTATTAATAAATTGCAGTGGGGTGTATACACAAAAATTAAAGTTGATTCTTCACTATCAGCTATGCCATGTCTAGGATATGCAAATGTTTTGGTTACATGAATTGCTTTTGTACAGTTTAAATTAAACTTACAAGTGTATCCATCACCCAGACAGTGTGTGCTGTACACATTAGGTGTAAATATACCCCTTTTTTCCCTTGCTCCCTCCCACCTGCTTGCTTTCATTGAGTTTTACTACCGAATGTGCACATGGGGATTGATTGATTAGTTCCAACTTAATGGTGAGTACACGTGGTGTTTGTTTACAATTCTTGCAAATCTTGACTCAGAATAACGGTCTCCAGTTCTATCCATGTTGTTACAACAGGTATTAGTTCACCATTTCTTTTATGCTGATTAGTACTCCATGGTATACATAAACCACTTTTTATTAATCTACTCATATATTGATGGGCCCTTGAGTTGAATCCACACCTTTGCAGTTATGAATTGTTCAGCAATAATCATTTGAGTACACATGTGTTTTTTTATAAAAATGAGTTTTTTTCCTTTGGGCAAAAACACAATGGTGGGATTTTTGTTTGTTAGTTTGTTTGTGTGTTAATCAGGCCCAGAAGAGGTTCAAACCCACTACCCCTGGTGTGCCGGGGCTACAAGAGTGGGATTAATGGAACAAATGGTAGGTCTCTTTTTAGTTCTTTGAAGTCTCTCCATATGGGTTTCCATAAAGGTTGTACTAATTTTCAGTCCCATCAATGATATGTAAATGTTCTTTTCTCTCTATAGAGTCACATTGGAATCTATTATTTTGGATTTTTTTGATAACAGCCATTCTCAGTGGTGTTGGATGATACTGCATTTGCATTTCTGATGATTCGTAGCATTGAGCATTTTTCATATGTTGATTGGCCATTAATCTATCTTCTCTTGAAAAGCTTCCTTTCCACTTTTTTTGTCCACTTTTTATGGGGTTGTTTGATTTTTTTCCTGTTTATTTGCTTGGGTTCTTTATAGATTATGGTTATCAGCCCTTTATGGGATGTGTAGCATGCAAATATTTTCTACTATTATGTAAGTTGCCTATTCACCCTATTGATTGTTTCCTGGGCTGTGCAGAAGCTTTTTAATTTAATCATGGCCCATCTGTTAATTTTTGTTGTTGCTGTGATTGCCTTTGGGCTCTTCTTCATAAATTCCTTGCCTAGGCCAATGCCATATTTTGATGCTTAATTTAATCACATGAGTGGGTAAACTCAGATCATCAAACAATAGGTTTTGGTCAGTGTGCATTACTACTTTTATACTTTATCAAACTAGTTCTCAGGAACAGTTAGGAAATAAATATCCATGCTATTTTCAGCTTTAAGTCTTTGATTTCAGAGTGACATAAAGAAGGTGATAGGAGTTTGTACCCATAGATTGCTTAGCCTGACATATGGCTTTGTGAAGTTGGGTGGTATTCAGATTTCCCATTTCAGATATTTGAGCAATGTAGATTACTGTTATAATTGTCTTATTTCACTTGTGACACTGAAAAAGTTTCTTTCTTTTTGAAATAGAAACATGAAAATAAGCCAGCATAATTTCCAAAAAGAAATATTGATTTAGCTTGCTCAAGAAAAAAAGGAAATAACAACAGTGTGCCAATCTCTTTTGCTTTCCAATGAAAGTAAAATGTTGTATGTACCATATTTTCTTTATAGAAAACTGAATACTATTACACATTTAAAATGAAGGAATTGCTGTCATAACAACATGGAGGATCCTAGAGGACATTAGGTTAAGTGAAATAACCTAGACATAGAAGGGAATTTGCATGATTTTAGTCATATATAGAATCTATAATAAAAAAGTCCAATTCTGAGAAGCAGAAAATAGAATGGTGGCTGTCAGAGGCTGGGGATGAGAAAATTGAAGAGATGTTAGTAAATGGACACAAGATGCCAGTTAAAGAGGAATGAGTTCAAGAGATGCATTGTACATCATGTGGCCTACAGTTTATAATAATAGGTAATATTGTATTTATGAAAATTGCTAAGAAAGTAGATTTTAAACATTCTCATCACAAAAATAAACCATAATTATACAAGGTAATACATATTTTAAATAGCTTAATTTAGTTTCTCCATATGTGTACATATAATAAAACATCATGCCATACATTATAAATATATATAATTTTTACTTGTCTTTTAAAATAAATTTACTCAATTTTTAAAAGATAAAAGTCTTCTTCATGGAATTAGAGGATCTTAACCAAAGAGAGCGTATATCTTGATCACCCATAAAAACATGAGTATGCATATGTTTTAAAGAGTTTGATATATATACATATATATATATATTTTTTTCTTTTTAATTAATTTTTTTTTTTTTTTTTTTGAGACAGAGTCTCACTCTGTCATCCTGGATAGAGTACCATGGCATCATAGCTCACAGGAACCTCAAACTCTTGGGATCAAGTGATCCTCTTGCCTCAGTCTCACAAGTAGCTGGGAATACAGGTGCCTGCTAGGATACCCAGCTAGTTTTTCTATTTTTAGTAGAGATGGGTTCTTGTTCTTGCTCAGGCTGGTCTCGAACTCCTGAGCTCACAATTTACTGACCTCAGACTCTCAAGAATTCTTTAAAAAGAGTTGAAAAGAAATGCATGATTCCAAGTCAGTTGGTTTGGTTCAGTTAGCTTCTTAGTTTTAAAATACGTTATTTTAATGTCCTTGGTGTTATCTTTTTTAAGCCAATGTATTCATCCCAATTAATCTGAATATCATATTGCCGTAGATGTCATTGAATGCAAAACTGAAAAATAAAGATGTAGTTAGTTGGTTGAAAAGAGAAGCTTAATAAAACGTTGAATATACACTGCAGAAATCCTTTTGTTACTGACACATTTTTTTTTTTCAACTCTGTGTATTTATATAGTACTTATTACTATAGTGTCTAGCTATCTTGATAAATGTGTCATGCCAACACAAAACACTATATTCTCTAGCCAAGCCTATGGAAACCATATGGCACCCTGAGCTATTCAAAAGTAAATACAAAAATAAATTACCCTATGTAATCAGACTATGGATATTATTATTAGATTTCATGGAATGAGTTACTCTTTACACGTCTTCCCTTGTCTTCATGTAGTTAAGATATATCATAGAAATTACCCTGAGTCATGAGAATTGATCAGTGAATAATAGCTACTGCTCTTACTATACTATTAATATGATTACGGTTACTGGAAAAACTCCTAGTTTATTTTGGAAAATAAAGATTCAGTTAAATTTAAGGCATTTTTTTCTTTACTCTTTGCATTTAAGAAGTTGGTCATTTCAGAAGCTTAAAATGTTCCCTGAGTATTATCAAAACAATTGTCTTTAACCTGGTTACATTTTTTAACAGATTTTATTTTTGGAGCAGTTTCAGGTTCACAGAAATATGAAGTAGAACATACAGAAATTTTCCATATATGCTCTGTGCTCATACACGTATAGCTTGCTGAATGTTGTATTGTTAGAATTATATAGTATGTAGCCTTTTCAGATTGGCTTCTTTCATTGGTTTATATATATTTACGCTTCCTCCATGTCTTTTTGTACCTTGATATCTCATTTCTTTAGTTTTTAATAATACACCATTGTCTGGATGTGCCACAGTTTATTTATCTGTTCATCAACTGAAAGGCGTCTTGTTGCTTCCAAATTTTGGCAATTACAAATAAAGCTACTATAAACATTAGTGTGCACTTTCTGTGTAGACATAAGTTTTGAACTCTTTGGTTAAATACCACGGAGCATGATTACTGGGTAGTATGATAAGATTATGTTTTGTTTGGCAAGAAACTGCTGAATTGTGTTCCAAAGTGATTGTACCGTGTTGCATCCTTACTGGCAATAAATTAGAGTTCCTCTTGATCCTCATCTTTGCCAGCATCTGATGTCAGGTGTCTGGTTTTGCCCATATTGTTAGTTGCATAGCAGGGTAAAAGTGGTGTTTTAATTTGTATGTCTCTGATGCCGTATAATGTGCTGCATCTTTTCATATGCTTGTTTGCCGTTTGTACATCTTCTTCCATGAAGGTCTATTAAGGTCTTTAACCAGTTTTTTAATTGAATTTTTTGTTTCCTTATTGATGACCTATACAAATTCCTTGTATCTTTTTTATTAATCCTGTATCAGAGATAGCATGTGAAAATATTTTCCACTAGCATATGAAATTCTCCAGTTTTTTATTTTTGTCACAGTATCTTTTACGGATCAGAAATTTTTAATTTTGATGAGGTCTTGTTCTGAATTCTTTCTTTCATGGATTGGCTGTTATGTATAAAGATGTATTGCTGAACCCAAAATTATTTACGTTTCCACCTGTGCTATCTCTTAGAATTTCTGTGATTTTGTGTTTTAAATTTAGCTCTGGAATCTACTTGAGTTAAGGTTTTTGTGAAGAGTTTAAGGTTTGTGGTTAGCCTTTTTTGTTGTTTTTGTTTGTGCATGTACACGTTCAGTACTACTAGCACAATTTGTTGAAATACATTTTTTTTGTGTGTGTGTGATTGAATCGTCCTCACTCCTTTGTCAAGGTCAGATGGCTGTATTTGTGTGAGTCTACTTCTGAACTCTACTCTGTTTCATTGATCTACTTTTTCACCAATACCACACTGTCTTGGGTACTGTAGTTTTTTAGTAACTCTTGAATTTGGCTAGTGTCAATCTACCAACTTTGTTGCCATTACTTTCTCAGCTATTGCAGTTAATCATAATCTGATAAGAAGTACAAATATCCTGAAAGATGGGCTATGTACCAGATCCTGAGTGAAAGGTTAGCTGATGATTACATAGGACTTTTCACAGTCTGTCCATTTTTAAATCTCAGGATTTCCTCAGATTGATTCTAGCACATCATAATGCTCCTTGTGTCTAGGCAACACCTTCAGGATTTTATTGATTATTTATCAAATTAGAAAAAGATCCCTTAATGACTATTCAGCTTTTTAAAAACAATCACAAAATCCTGTTAACCTTTATATGAAATTTCTACAATGACTGATTAACTGTATATATCATCTTCTTAAATCTATAATGTAATTAATTGCAATGATAGTCTTTTGTGTAAAATCTTGTGATTTTATCCATTTTTACCCTACCATTTTCTTCATGGCATTATCCCCATAAACGTGGACTAACATGTCCATAATTATGCATCAGAATTGTAGGCTGACAATATTATGTAGGCATAATTATATATATATATATATATATATATATATATAACAATTAATGACTCTCTAAACTAAAATAAGTAAATGTATGATTTGATGACCTGGTTATTTACTTAATTTTCATTAATAAACTTATTTTTTTTTTCATGTTTACTTGAAATTCTGTTAGTACATACCATACATAAGGTGTAGTTAATATTCTTTCACATAACTTAGGAGTTATGACACTTAAGTTTATTAACTCATACTAGAAAATAAAAGTGCTACATACCTTGTTGCTGAATATCACTACTGTCATTTTGAAGCACTCCCCTTGGCAAGCTGTGCACCAATGCCAGGGCCTAGTCCACCGTCCAAAGCAATTTTGGAACTCTTACTGGAATGACAATGAGAGGTGATGTTGTATTATCCTTGATGTACTGAATGTCATCAAAATGTCTGACTTCAATCTTTCCTTCATCTTCAGATAAAAACGTTATTGGGGGACATATCAGGTGAGTAGGGAGGGTGTTTCAATACAATTATGTGTTTACTGGTTAAAACTCCCTCATAGACAGTGCCATGTGAGCTGGTGCATTGTAGTGATGCAAGAGCCATGAATCATTGATGAAAAGTTGAAGTTGTTTTTGTCTAACTTTTTCACACAGCCTTTTTATTACTTCTAAACAGTAAACTTGTTAACTGTTTCTGCAGTTGTTATAAATTCATAATGAGGAATACCTCTGATATCAAGAGAGGTGAGCAACATTGTTTGGACTCTTAGTTTGGACTGATGGAATATTTTTGGTTGTGGAAAACTGTCTGACTTCTCTTGTGCACTTTGACACTTTGTTTCAGGGTCCTGTTCATACACTTGTGTTTCATCACAAGTGATAACGTGGCCCCACACATCATCTTGCCTCTCCAAAAGGTCTTGGGAAGCTTTGACTCTCCTTTGTTTTTGTTCATTGGTGTGTTCCTTTGGGACCATTTCTGCACACACTTTTCTCATGACAAGATTTTCTTTTTCTTTCTTTCTTTCTTTTTTCTTTTTCTTTTTCTTTTTTTTTTTTTTTTTTTTTTTTGTTGTTGTTGGGACAGAGTCTCACTATATCACCTTTGGTAGACTGCCGTGATGTCACAGCTCACAGCAACCTCCAACTCTCAGGCTTAAGCAATTCTCTAGTCTCAGCCTCCCAAGTAGCTGGGACTACAGGTGCCCACCACAATGCCTGGCTATTTTTTGTTGCAGTTGTCATTGTTGTTTAGCTGGTCCAGACTGGGTTCGAACCCGCCACTCTCCGTATATGTGGCTGGCACTGTAACCCCTGTGCTACAGGCTCCGAGGCATGGCAAGATTTTCAGTTAAGATTTTCCTAACTGTTTCTCTATTGGTGTTTACTTATCTATTATGCTTATCATTGTCAGCCTACAATTCTGATGCATAATTTGACAAATTTTTGCAATGTTTTTCTCAGTTCTGCTTACTATTAGCCACTCAGACCTCTCTTTAGCAATGAAGCTTTCTCCTTTCTAAGGAAAATGTTTAATATCCATTTGTACCCTACCATTTTCTTCATGGTATTATCCCCATAAACGTGGACTAACATGTCCATGATTTCATTTTCACTCTTGCCAAGTTTCAAAAGAAATTTAGTGTTTGTTCATTGCACTAATTCAAGCTCTAACATTCACACAATGGCACACAGAAACATGCAACAACAATAGTAACCACCACTGAGGAAAATGCTGCCACACATCTATACAAACACAGTTGGGAGATATTGATATAGCAAGGCTATGAAATCTAACCAAGCTGTAAAGTGCTGCCAACATCAGCACATGCGGGCAAGTTCTCGAACTTAATTGCCAAACCTGATAGGCTTTCACAATGATAATATCCCATTTGTCTAGCCTACGTGAATAAACTCTTACACCTAAATATGTATTAAGTGAGTTCAGAACTAGTTTTGCATTTCTGAAGAGAAAATATCATATCCAAGGATAAATGAAAGATAATGAAGTGAAAGTTGTAATGGAAAAATATGTTAGAGATTAGTAGCAAAGGAAGTTGAAAGAAGGATAAAGTCAGTTTTGAGTAATAAGTGCATAATTATTGCTTAGAAAAAATTATAAATGTGTAATATTGGATTTATCTTCCTAGGGGTCTCAGATTTAGAAGCAGTGATAGCACCATATAGAAACTTAGGGGAACTAAACAATAATGAACTATGTTGACATTAAATTTTCTCTTCTATAAATGTTCTTCTATTAATAAATTACATTACCTAAGCATAATAAAATAATTTCTGCACAAATGCATTGTAGTAGAACAAGGCACACTTCATTTTGCACCCGTGACCAACTTAGCATGGATATATTGTTTTTAGTCTTATTATGCTCTATTTGCTGCATACGCTTTCATTTGTGAATCTAAAGGACCTATTTCTAATGATCAACCTTTGGCAAGTGATCCAAAGGATTATCAGTGCAACAAATGGAGTTTAGGAAAAGATTCATTCTAGAACTTTAGTGTAACTGTAAACTTACTTGTCATGAAAATTTAATAAATACCATGCGTGGAACTGTGTGCTTGAAGAAAAATTGAGGTAACATTTTTTAAAAGTATGATGTGTAAAGGAGGAAACTAAGCCTATTATAATTTTATGTATGTCTTGCAGGTATAACATAAAAATACTAATTTCCACACAGGAGAACAAAGAAAATAAGAATTGATTGAAATTCATTTAATACTTTTATTGTCAAGTAATTTATTATCATTGGAAGATCATTAATGAAAATTAACAAACAGGAAGTTGAAATTTCACACATGATACTGAAATTTAAATAATAGAAGCTTTGATTCAATAAACATTTTATTGTGCTGACTAAATTCAAGCTTGAAAATTTATTTTACCTACTGTAATTGATTTGGAATATTATTGTATAAACAGAATTTGAAAGTTTTATATTGATTTTCTTAGGTTGCATTTGATCCCTGATTGTATTGCTTATATGTAATTACACACTCAGACAATTAAAAATAGTCATTTGCACATTCTCCAAATGAGAGTCACAAATTACTGTGTTTTGTAGTTACATGCTGCTCTGAAAGGCGTAGGCAATAAACACATTCAGCATTAATTCCTGCCACATGTTGTGTGATTACCAAATAAGATGGACTTTTTCATTACTATTCTTTTTAGAAGTATTGCCAAGTACAGAAATACAGTAGTTTCCTACACATAGCCACTCAATGTCCCTATACTTTAATATCCCTATTCTTCATACTCTGTATGTTTTAGCCTTTTTGTCTCTGGCTGTATGCTTTAGCTTTTTCTAAGTAAAACATGATCAAGTAATTGAAAACTATGATTCCTATCAGCAAAGGCATTCTTTTATATCCTTTGCCATATTCATCCATAGATTGTCATTTAAAAATTAACTCAATTATTGAATTAATTGAAATATGATGAAACACAATCATTTGTAATATATAACATGCTTTTTTAATTTTAGTTAATGCTCTGTAATACATTTTTAAATGATTTGGTAAATGAATTCTGGCATTCATTCAGTGCTTAAGTAAATATTTCAAGGAACTCAGTCTCAACCTTGACTAAAGCAATGTCATCAGTGTTTTAGTCAAGTCAGATATGAGATTTATATGTGTTATGTATTCTTGAGACTCCTTAGGTCACCTTTATCCAGAAGAAGGCTCATGTACGTTTTGTTAGAGATATCAGATGTGAATGTTTTCTTGAAATGCTAAAATGATTTATGAGATCACTGTAAGCAAGGCAGAGTAGCGAGTTGTAGTAATGGTTAAAAAGCACCAGTTTCTGCATCTTCATGGTGCTTAAATCATATAGTTACTAAACACTATCCAAAGACTGTACTCACATTTTCTGAGAACATGTCTCAAAACTAAGAACATTTCAGAAGCCAAATCTTTTATTTCCTATAATAACCAAAGATCTATTTTTTTTTTTTTTTCAAGATTCTCTTTCCCTATGACTAAAGAAATCTTTAACTTTTTTTCAAAGACAATATTCTTTAGACACAGCATTGGTTCAGATCTCCATTTGTTTATTAGGCCAACAGAAAAGAGGTATCTATTTCTTCATTAAAGTTACTTGCACGTTAGTTTGCAAATTAAAAATTTAGTAATACTCTATGTCTCATATTCTACTTATTCTTAACTTAATATTTTTAATGTCAAAAATTGAATAACATCATTAAGTTGATGTAAGGCATTTCAACTATGAAGATAGAATATTAAAATTAATTAAGATTGCTAAATTTTATTTCTCTTCACCACTGTGAGAGATAGCTTGAAGACCAATGGAAAATACTTGATTATTTTAGTTGCTTCACTATCAAAATAGACTTAATAATAGTAATAGTGAATTTAGAAAAGCATTGTAAGGATTAAATTATCAATGGGTATAGCTAATAGATGCTAATTATACGATTAAAAATTAGAATTAAAGACATTTTAATTGCAAAGTTAGATAACAATCTACAATACCACTCTCACTTCCTGCTGGAAGTTCAGCAGTCCCCAGAAACACTATTCTGATACAAAATGCCACTTTAAGTGTGCCTCAGACCACCCCCAATTTCCATAATTCACCAGAAGAACACATTGTCCTTAGTGAAAGATTTAAACTCAAGCTACAGTTTATTTTATTGAAAGGATAAAGATTAAAATTGGCCAAAATTTGTATAGAGCAGAAAGTAAGAAAATAACATACTTGAGGCTTCCAGTTGTCCTCTACCATAAAGTCATGGACAGCACTAACTTTCCTGGACACGATGTGGGCGATACTCACAGAATA
Source organism: Loris lydekkerianus (assembly GCA_963574355.1). NCBI lineage: Eukaryota > Metazoa > Chordata > Mammalia > Primates > Lorisidae > Loris > Loris lydekkerianus. Next base: position 27,230 of record CAUYPK010112981.1, read on the forward strand.
TTGGCAACCACAGTAGCTCTGTTGCATTAAACATGGTTAACTGCCTGTATGGGCACCTTCACAGTCTTTTCAAGAGGTAGACTGTAACCAAAGCTCCCATCATAAATTACGTTATTATACACATAGCCCCGACCTAAGCGGAAATACTTTCATCAGGCTGGACATATTAAAAGCTTAGAGCTTACTTCCTAGGAGCTTTTGCAAAATGCCACTTCTCTCCCTAGACAAGGATAATATTTTCCTAATATGTGCATGGTTGCTATAATTAGGTAATATTTGCTGCTGCATATTCTGCTAAATAGTTAACAACTGGGTTGTCATAGATCTTACATTATGGTGAACCGGCCATTTTTTAGAATCAAAATGTGGTGCCTTAATAGTCTCTGTTTTGGTATACAAATAATACAAATTTTATTTGCCCACTTGATAGCAAGTGACTTTTTTATATTATAGAGTAGCAATATAATTGCCATTGTATGCTTGTTTATAATAAATTTTAATATACATGTTCAGCATAATCTTTATCTTTTTATTTTGTCAATGCTTAGCTTTAGGTATTGATTTTTAGCAGTAAGATATAAACTGGTGTGCTCTTAAAAAGTAGCACACTGGGGGTATATACAAAGAACAAATTCATATATCATTCACTCTCAGATGTGGGGTGTAACTATACAGCCAAGTTTTTCTGCATATTCATTTCAATCATTATGATAATAAACTTAAAGAGATAAAAGCTGTTCTATTTCTTATTCGGCATTGTTCAACTTGTGCAAGTGTTCCAATTATCATAATTCTGAAAAAAATTATGGCTTAAAATTCTAAGGTAATATATTCCCTTTCTTGTATTCAATTTCATTTTTTTTTTTTTTTCTGTATTCAGACCAAAGTACCTGACAGCTGCCTTTGAATATGTTTTGTAAGTATTTGAAAAGAGTAAAGTATAGGGTGGGAATGAAAAGAGGATAGAACAAAGTTGATTCTGACAACCTATCATATGATAGAACATGATATTTTTGAGTATTATATGGTACTTAGATAAAAATAGAATAAGCCTACAGTAACTACTTTATTTTTTAAGGTTTTCTTTTTTCTTTTTTTTTTTTTTTCCTAAATTTCACATTGATCTAACTGCCTCTGAACATGCATGGGTAGCCACTCAGTTAATACATAAAAACATGCATTGGTCACCAGCTAAATTGTAGGATTATAGTGGAAAAACATACATATATAGTTTTCTACTTCTAAGACTTAAGTGCCTAATAGAAGCAGATCTCGAAAAGCCTGGTGAAAGAACCATGCTGTAAACAAATAAAAAAACATCCTATAGCTCCCAGTTCCTGATTCATTAGATTTTATTTTCTGCTGATCTATCCAATATTGAGTTTATTTTAGAAAGGTATGTCAATTTCTAGTACATACCTTTGCCATCTTGTTTGGAGCTCTGATGATGTATATTTGGTCTCATTTACTAATAATTAGTCATCTGATCTTGATATGGCCAAGGCAGAATTCCACCTGTCTTTCCTCTCTCCAAATCACAAGATTTAATCCTTTTCCAATCTGTAGCTCAATAAGCAGGATCATAGTCCATATAATTCTTAAAGCCTAAAATCTATGAATTATTCTTAATTCTTTTCACTCTTGATTTTTGATTCTTCTCACATATCAAATAAATCACCAGGTTATCAATTTTATTTCCAGAACTTATTTGAAATCTATCTGTCTCTAAAAATACAGTACTGTTGATTCATTTCTTCAAGTTGTTCATAATTGATGCCTTATTGAACAATGGTTGCATAAGCATTGCTTTTGATCTCTGGTTATAATCTACAACCTAAATCATTTTCATTCTTGGGGCTTTCAATCATGTATTTAATCATGTATTTCTACTGTTGTGCCCAGGAGTTCCACAAAGATCACACTGTCAATCAAGTTGAATTCACAGCAGAGTCCCTTTACTGAAGAGCCAGCTGAGAACTTCCACACACCCAACAGAAGGGTTCAGAGAACAGCCCCGAGTTGTCTGAGGCTCTGACTTTTATAAGGCAAAATTTTTCCAGAGAGCAAGCAAGCATAGTTACCGGAAGTGAAAACAGCTGTTAGGGGAAGTCTGGAGGGTAAGGGGGCTTAGTCAGTTTACACAATGCTATGACCACAAGAGCAATTAGCAATCTTTTCTTTACAATGAAGGTACAATCTACAATGTTCTAAGGTAATGTAGGGAGGGGGGGCTCACAGGTGAGGGTTGTAAACAGCATGATCATAAAAAGCTATGATCACAAGGGCCTTGTGGTCAGTAACTTACATTACTAACAATTTTAGCTAAAGGCATTTACAGTTACAATGGGAGGGAAAATAAGGGGAACTAGTTTTGAAGGTAAAAAGGAGTAAATAGTAAAATAGAGTTAAGCTTGTTCTGTTAATGTTTCAATATTACATACGGATGGTATGCAGATCATTTTAACATCACGAGGGTTGTTGTCACAAGGGTAGTGACTTTCTACACAATATTAATAATTCTAACAGTCTTAACCAGGCACACTTAAAATACTATGCATTGGGTGGGGAGGCAAGTGGAACCATTTTTTGTTTGTTTGTTTTGTTTTGTTTTAAGCAATAAAACAAAACAAAACAACAGAATGAAATCAGACCTGCTTTGCTTTCCCACTGATTCTCAGGAACAAGAATTATAACAAAATGGAGTTAGGCTAGCTTCTCTTTCACCTTAATGCTACTATTTTTTTTTTTTTTTTTTTTGATGTGTAATAATAATTGGAGTAGATGAAAGATGAAGAATGCTAAGGTAAAAATAATAAAACAAACTTTAAAGTCAAAATAAAATCTTACTACCAAAATCCAATGCATGACATCATATTTAGTAGTCACAATAAGTACCAAAATAATGGGGTCTTTGGTCACTGTTTTTTACTTTGCATGCATAATACAACTATATTAGAAAGGAATAAATCAGAGATTTCCAAACAGGTTTATTGATTGCACAGGGTTTGTATATCTTTACTTCATTTATTCTAACTGAATTTTCTTCTAATTTATAGCTGCAAAAGCAAAATGGTGTTTTGAGGAGCAATATAAGTAACAGTCAATATAGAGATGAACTATAAAAGTCTAAGGTGAAGATAAGGTTGTAACATAAGAAGTAATTAACTCTCTGAGGAATCCTGTAATGAACAAGTGGTCATCCTTATATTGACATCTATATGCTATATCTGAATGAACATGGTAATATAGTATAAATTAATATTAGTCTATTTAATATTACCTAGCCCTTGTAATTCACAGATTATTATAAGTTCCAAAACCAACACAGTATCATTACTTTGTTGGGGTCCCACCCCCAGGGGCAGGGTCCATTAAGACCTGTGGAACTGGTGCCACCAACTGAAGAAATATAAAGTTAGGAACGATGATAAAGAAAGAGGAGACACAGAGTAGGATTTTCAAAGGTGGAAGCTCAAGGGACCACTGCCTGCTCATGGTTTCTGGCTAGTGGCTCCTATTCTCTGTTCCTCTCAGCTTTTATTGCAATCTATCTGCCAAGGTGGTAAGCTGAGGAAGGCAACAGGGACACCAGCAGTTTCTCTGAGTGAGCATATCAGCTCCTATTGTTATTATTATTAACTTTACTCCTATTGTCATTATTATTAACTTTAAGGATTTGAGCAGTTCTGAGGAATCTGAAACTTGAGTTCTGTGTGGGGGAAGCCTCCTTTCTGGAGTCACACACACAGATTCCTAGACAGGTGTTAAACTCCACTAGTTCACTGTGGAGTAAAACGCCACTGGCATTAATCTCCTCTGAGGAATCAGTGGGAGAGAGGTATTTTCCTCTCATCACCACCACAGAGGGTTTTCCTCTGCAATAAGGGATAAAAGCCCAATTGCCCATATTTCAGGATTTAAGCTGTTCCCTTGGTCTCTGCCCCAGCCAAATGCAAATCTCCACAGTGGGTATCTGCTTTGTCTGTTTAATGGGCAGGAAATGACCTAGAAGATGTATTTATTCCAGGTCTTGTCATAATCTCTTTTATGACCATTATCTTCCTCAGTGTGTTCACAGATTCAGCAGGGTTTTTGTGTCAGCTGTATCCCCAATAGGCCAGAGTTTCAGGAAAGGCCAGAAACTTGTTCAGATAAGAAATTTAGCAATTACTGGCCTAAAGGTAAATTAGCTGGATTTCTTTGTTCCGACTCCTTCAGCTTGCTTTTTAATTTTCCCTTTTTCTGGGGGTGCTTTCTCCTGCCAAGAATGCGGTCTTTGGTCCCCGTTCTGTCTGCATTACTTCATGCTAAGTATAGTGTAATTGAAAATGCAAAATACTACCATAGAATAAACTGTGGTCTGAATATATGTGTTCCCCCAAAATTCATTTGCAGAAATCCTACCTGCTAAGGGATATGTATAAGGATATGAATAATTACATTTTGGAAAAAGATGTCAGTGGAACATTGACTTAAATAGCAATACTAAAATAAGTACATAGATGTTTCTGAAAAAGTTACGAATCTTCTCATTGGAAGATGAGGGTGGAGCCCTCATGAATATTACTCCCCTTTAAAAAAGTCCCTTAGAGAACCTTGCCTTTTGCACTATATGATGACACAGTGAGAAGGAACACCATGGACCAGAAAAGAAAACTCTGAATTTGTTTTCATCTTGATCTTGGACCTCCAAGTCTCTAGAACTGGAGTTTTATAAGCTACAAAGTTTATAGTATTTAGTGATGGTAACACAAATGGACTAAGACAGAATGTTTTCAGAAACAACAATATGGTCATCTCAGAAAAATATTCACAACTACAGAAATTGTTAGTTTACAAGTGTGCATAAAATGGAACTAAATAACTTACAAAGAAAGCTGTCATTTTATTATATATCCACCAAGCAATGTCTATATAAATATGCAATTTATTTTTTTATAATTAACTCCCAATTATCATTTTAAAGTAGATTTTCTTTCTATGTTCTCAAGTCCAAATAATCATGTGAGAGAAAGAAAAATAAGTTTGTTAATATCAAGTAATATAGGGAGAAACACCTGGATTACAATATTATGTCTATTATTTAAGTGGTTTTTGAGTATAAAGCAGTTAACAAATATATTTAATGAAAAGCATCCATTTTAAAAAAACATATAATGGTTAGTAGTATATAGGGTTAAGTAAAAGCTCAATTGGTTTTTAGTTTAAGTAAAAACCAATTGAGTTTTTACTTAAAATTGTATATTACTTATTATACCTACTCCATAAAACATGATGGCTGTTTTTACAGGAGTATACTACAAAATAAATAACATATATAATGCCCAGCATATGCTCAAAAATAATAGATATTTATATTATTATAAATTACTGTTGAATTTAAAATTATTAAACCTGAGATTATGTCCTAGATATATAGAAATAATACTTTCATCCAAATAAAAAAACTGGAACAACCATATCCATGGATTCTACATAAATAGGAATTTTGATAAACCATATGCCATGTACACTAGCTAATGTATTCAATACTAAAGATCAATGAGAAGATTCATAACTTTTTCAGAAACATCTATGTACTTATTTTAGTATTGCTATTTAAGTCAATGTTCCACTGACATCTTTTTCCAAAATGTAATTATCCATATCCCTCAGGGATCATATATAAGCTAAGTTTATTTGTGTGAGATACCAATAAAAAAAAACCTTAACACCTATTTATATGGGAAAAACTGTCCTTCAACAATGTATACAAAAAGGAACATAAACTCATGCACATTTAATTTCCTTTTTCTTTCTTAGGCATTAACAAATATCCCATTTTTAGAATATTTTATTTACTTAGAACAGATGCAAAGTTAATGTCGGGAACAGAAAAATATTACTTGGATTATAACTTCTCATGCACAAAAATCATGTTTTAATAATATTTTGCCCTTATGCCCTAGCACCAATGCTTGGGACAGAGTAGAAAAAGGAAAATATTTACTGAATGAATAAATTATAACAAAGAATATAATAAACAAACCATATCAAGTATCAGATAGTATATGAATTATTCAAATTATGCATTGGTATTTTTAATGCCACTAATACAAGAAATATATGTAGGTGTACATATTTATGGGTTAATGTGATATTTTGATACAACTCTATAAATTGTAAAGATCAAATGTGGGTAATTGGGATAACCATCACTTCCTGCATTCATCTTTATTTTGTGGTGAGAACATTCCAACTCTACTTTTCTAGTTATTTTGAAATATACAATAGATTATTATTAACTATAGTCACTTTATTGTGCTACTGAGGACTAAGTCTTATTCCATTTAACTCAGTGTAATTTTATGCCCTTAACAACCCCCTCTTTTTCTCTACCCTTACTAGGCCCCTGGTAACCACTTTCTATTTACGAACTGCATGAAATGTAACCTTATAGCTCCCACCTATGAGAGAGAACATGTAAATTTTGTTTTTCTAAGTTTGCTTAGTTCACTTAACATAATGTCCTTCAGTTTCATCCTTGTTGTTGTAAATGATAAGATCTTATTTTTTTATCATAGAATAATAAGAATTGTATTTTTGATGAATCAACCTGAGAAGGTTTTCAGACAATGACTCATAGTGTATGAATTCAGACAAATACACAAAGGATTGCAGACTTTACTCAAAATTTATCTGGAAAGATCAAAAATCCCTCTTTCAGATTCTCACAGAAATATACCACATGTTGTTATAGACTTCAAGATATTTTGAGTACCTTCCCTTTGTGAGTAATAGTAAATGATGTTTTTATCTAGTTCAGCAATAACAATAGTAAAATCTTTTAGTTAGACTTTTCAAAGAGTAAAAAGTTCCACTGTTCAAACTTTTCTGCTTTAGTATGTGAAAAATTAAACAGGAAAAATTACATAGGAAAAAAAATAAATGCATCTTAGGAAAAGTTCCAAATAGGAAAAACAAATTTTAACACCTTCACATACTTGGGCAGTGAAGGACTCAACTATAATTTTAACTTTACCTTAGAAGTGAGAACAGTGTAACCTAAAATTTTTTACCTTCATATTAATTTAAAATAAAAATATTAAAAAATAATAAATAAAGAAAAACTAATTTTAAATGCATTAATATTTTCAAAATTGAATAAAGGCTTTTTCTCACTTTTCAAAATATACATTTAAACAAGCATGTTTATAATGTTTTGTAATTTTATATTTAAAAATTTTTACATACAAAATAAATTGATGATACCTGTATATATTTGTTAAACAATTTAATGTTCTGTTATCTAAGGTAAACAGAAATGAAAAAAGGAATATATATACATTTTATAGTTTTAATTTTAATATTATAATTTCTCTTTTATTTTAAGGAAAAACCAATTCCACATTAGACAGTGTATGAGACCAAGAATTTTGTTCCTATTACTAATATCTATATTTAGAAATATCTGTATGTGTATTATATTTTAATAGGATAATAAATCAATATAGCTCATAATTTTAATGGAGGGTAGGCATAAATTGTCTAATTTATGGTTTTATGACATTTCTTGTACTTTGTTGACTTCAGAGATTCTTCTAAAGTTAAGTAACATTATAGTCAAGTAAAACTGCTATTGATTTGTCATGTATATTTCACTTCAGATTCTTTCTCATTGATTTCTTTAAAATGAAGTAACTCTTGCAGAAGATTCAGGATTTCATAAAACTATATAATTGGTAGTTCTAATTGTTTTTTTTTTTGTTGTTGTTGTTGTTGTTGTTGTTGTTGTTGCTGCAGTTCGGCCGGGGCTGGGTCTGAACCCGCCACCCTCAGTGTATGGGGCCGGCGCCCTACTCACTGAGCCATAGGTGCCACCCTGGTAATTCTAATTGTTGTCAGAACATTTTATTAAGATTTTCATAAGATAATGAATATTTGTATACTCATTTAATTCTGCAATTCTTTCTTTTTTCCTTTTCTTTTTCTTTTTTTTTTTCTTGGAGACAGAGGCTCAATCTGTTGCCCAGGATGAGTGCCATGGAGTCAGCTTGGCTCACATCAATCTCAAACTCCTGGGTTCAACCTCAACCTCGGTCCTGCCTCTGCTTCCTAAGTAGCTGTGACTACAGGTGCCCACTACAACCCTGGACTAATTTTTTCTATGATTAGTGGAGTCAGGGTCTCTCTTTTGCTCAAGCAGGTCTCCAACTTGTGAGCTCTAGGGATCCTCATACATTGTTCTCCCAAAGTGTTAGAATTATAGGTAGGCCCAGCCTGAAATTATTTCTAATACATAATGGTTTCTCAGAAAGTTCAAGTTTTGGGATTAATGGAAATTAGGTAGACTGTATACAATATGTTATTCTTCCTTTGGTGTATTAAGTTTTTATGTTGTTGGGCAACACCTGTGGCTCAGTGAGTAGGGCGCTGGCCCCATATGCCGAGGGTGGCAGGTTCAAACCCAGCCCCGGCTGAATTGCAACAAAAAAAAATAGCCGGGCGTTGTGGCAGGTGCCTGTAGTCCCAGCTACTTGGGAGGCTGAAGCAAGAGAATCGCTTAAGCACAGGACCTGGAGGTTGCTGTGAGCTGTGTGATGCCACGGCACTCTACCAAAGGGCCATAAAGTGAGACTCTGTCTCTATTAAAAAAAAAAAAAAAAAAAAAAAAAAAAAGTTTTTATGTTGTTATACTTATTTATGTTGTCTTTTTAAGTTTTGTTTTCCAATTTCTTAAAGACTGATGACTGAGTTTTACTATTTTCTTTAAATGATTGTGCATACCACTGTAGGTATATGGCAGTGAAAGCAAAAATGATCTTCAAAACTCAGCGTGGCATGACTGAATGGTGAGATTCAGGGGTCCTCAAACTACCGCACGCAGGCCACATGAGGCGGTGTGATTGTGTTTGTTCCCGTTTTGTTTTTTACTTCAAAATAAGATACGTGTAGTGTGCATAGGAATTTATTCATTTTTTTTTTTTTTTTTTTTTTTTAACTATAGTTCGGCCCTCCAATGGTCTGAGGGACAGTGAACTGGCCCCCTGTTTAAAGAGTTTGAGGACACCTACAAATTAGCTATCATTGAGTAAGCAATATAAATTATTCAAGTTTTAAAATGAAAAAAATCGTCTAACGTCATATCCTGTAATATGTTAATCACTACATTATGTTTCATTTTTAAATTTTAGTTAGACTTTTCAAAGAGTAAAAAGTTCCACTGTTTTTGTTATTTGTGATGAATTGCCATTTGGGACATTGATCAAAAATGTCAAACTCTGGTACAGAAACATAGAGTTGTACTAATCTATTTTTAAAACACATCATTGACATATGATTGACCTACAAAAAGCTACACATATTTAATGTATATAACTATAGGGAGTTTGGATAAAAGTATATACCTATGAATCTATCACCACAATTTATTTCATAAACCAATTTAATAACTTCCAAAAGTTTCCTCCTACCCTCTTTATTTATTATAATTATTACTATGTAATAAGAATACAATATAAGACCTTAGTGAATATTTAAATATACAATACAGTATTGTTAATTATAGGTACTGAGCTGTAAAATAGATATCTAAGATTAATTCATCTTGTATCACTTAATAAAATTTGAAATAAGACCCTAAACCCTAAAACTCCTGGTACAAAAAAGGGCAAAACCTTCTAGACATTAGAATTGGCAATGATTTCTTGGCTATGACTCCCCCCCAAAAAAAAAAGGGGGAAAAAAAAAAGCAAAAACAAACAAATGGGACTACATCAAACTAACAAGATTCTGCCCTCAACGGGAACAACATGAAAAGTCACCTTCAAAATGGAAGAAAATATTTGCAAATCATATGTAATGTATATTTAATATTAAAAATGTATAAGGAACTCATCAACTCACAGCAAAAAAAAAAATCTACTTTAAAAATTGGCAGAAGAAGAGAGTAAGTCATATAATTGGTCCAAAGAAGTCATAAAAATGGACAACAGGCTTATGAAAAGAGGCACCATAATACTTATCACTAGGGAAATGCAAACCAAAACCATGAGATATCACCTCACACCTGCTAGGATGGCTATTATCAATAACAACAAACCAAATGAATGTTGATGAGGATGTGGGGGGAAAAGGGAAACATTTTTATATGAGATCAAATGATTAAATTTGGGAATTTATCCTAAAAAAAGTGCAGTATACCTCATTGCTGAATATTACCACAGTCACCAGATGGCCAAGGGGAATACTTTGAAATATATTATGATTTTCACTGGGGTAAAATGATAAATGCAGAGGACAGTTACAGGAGCATCCTATGTAATGCTGATTAGGTAGAAATAATGACTCCATGATCCTGAACTCCTGGCACAGGAAATTTACTGATGCTAACCTGATGATTTGGTTGAGATTCTTATATTTGTGTTTACAGTTCCATATATGTCTGATATCGAATTTTCTATTTCAAGAAAAAACATTAAAAATTTTGATGATAATTACAACCTTGGGGGATGATGCAAGGAAGTTTGCATATCAGAGTTAACAAGACTAGAGGGTAGACTGGAGGATTTCTCCTGTGACCTCCTAGAATGACAGGGGAACTTCAGCATAGCCATGCTTGTAATCTGGAACCCAACGCTACATAACGTATCATGAATATACATTTATCAGACTCCTCTCTCAGCTGTATGCAAGGCCAGCCTCTTCATTAAACTATAAAAATACAGCTCTGATCATCATTTTTTTAAAAAATATTGATACCAGAATTTCAGGTTCTTGGTCTCAGCAATTTGAAGAATAAATCGACAGACCACAGGGTCAATGGTAAGTCAGGATTTATTTACAGAAACCAAAATTTACTACAACTACAAAAACCAACCCCCCTAGCAGAGAGAACCCAGGAGGGGACCAAACTCTCCTGCTCCCTCTTCCAGGTCTGTTCAGGAGCTCTCTGCTCAGGGGTTTATATCGTGGCAGGGGGGTTGTTCTGCTAGGGTGTGAGTCCTGTCAGTTATAGCCAGCTGTCCAATGAACTCTCAGGCCTGGGAAACTGACGGGAAATCCACCAGTCAGAAGTGCAGGTGGAGGAGACAGCAAGGTGCCATCCATGAAACTGACCAGCCAGAAGCCCAAGTGGAGGAGACAGCAAGGTGCAGCAAGGTGCCAGTATTTCCCCCTCCAGTGTCTGGCCCTTCCAGCAAGCTGGTTCCTCCTTCCACAGAAGCATCAATACCTCCAGGGCTAAGGCTGCAAATCATAGTGCCACCTTGTCCTGCATCAATATGGTTAAAGCAGCTAAATATGACCTAAACCTAAGATTGTGCGTCGTGGATGGAATGTCATACTCTACCACTTATGCTCTGTATTCTTCAGTTAAAATCTGGCATATAGTAAACAGGTGCTCTAACACTGTAGTATTACCTGTAGCAGGGAAAACATGTTGTGGATTGTTCATGTGATAACTCAGAATTGTTAGCAGCTTCTCTTTGAGCATTTGCCTCAATCCAGTTTAGTAATCTTCAACCTTATTTTCACAGACATTCAAAAATTTGAAAGATGCTTAAAGGTGATAGTACCATAGAAATCTTTATGAAGGAAATAAGGTTTTCACCTAATACATATAGGGAGTAAAAATAAAATTATATTATTTTTCCTTGCTAAGTATTCTGAGACTAGAGTTGCCAGTTTACTAAATTAAAATATAAGACTTCTAAAGTTGATATCTATTTTTTAAATCTATTTCTATCTCTATATTTACATTTAGATTCTGAAAATTAAATTTAACTTAGCGTCCTATAGTTTATCTGGTAACATTACTTGGGACATAAACTTGCTTAGTTTAATAATATCCCCAGGACTTCTTATGTCTTATCCTCAGAATTATCCATGGCTTATCTCAGCAAAGTTAGGGGCTCTATTTATGCTAAACATTGGGAATAAAAACAAGCTTTGATGAATATTGAACAATTCAGGTATAATGTTCCAACTTAGAACACTTACATTCAGGAATATATTTAATTTACTTATAGACCAATACCAATCTGAGTACATGCAGGATTGAGGAACATCAGTCTGTCAAAAATTTATGACTGGGAAATATATATAATTTATGAACTCACTTAGAGAGTTCTTTGTCCAGTTTTTTCTCCTTTAAATATCTAGTGGCTACCTTATGTTCACTATTCCTATTCACATTATGTGTTATTCACGGTCATTTATTTATAGGTTCAAGGCACTTTTATTTCAGTTATTTTATTTGCCTTTTTAATGTTTGAATTAAAGGCAGGAACATTTTGTTTATTCTATACACAAAGGTAGATATCTTGGCTCTAAACAACCCAATTTAATTTTTCTGCCATCTGCATATTCTCCATTCATTTTGGGCGGGAAAGAAGTTATTCATTTTGGGCGGGAAAGAGGTTGGTGAAATTACTTAAATTATCTTACACTTTTACGAGAGAAAGACATGAATATGAAATCACCTGATGTTTTTATTATCTGTTTTAGGTTAAATGGAATAATTAATGTGTTTTTGTTTACCTTTGTTTATAATTTTTTTGAATGTGATACTTCTTGAAGCAATCTCCAGCAGGAAGTTCAGGCTTTCTCTTACATGTTTCATAGTATAAAATGGTTTCCCTCCTTCCATCTTTCTCATTTCTTCTGCTTTAAACCATGCAATCTTTTGTTAATTTTTTTTTAATTTTGCATTATAAAATGCTCCTTCCCATTCAGGCTTTCCTCAGTGTCAGAAGGTGAAGATCTTCCCCTTTTTCTTGAATGTCTGTTCCTCACATTGCTCACAAGATGAGTGATGAGATTTCCACCGTAAGCTGTGTCTGCACTTTTTCTCCAATTTCTTATCTAATGAGTAAAGGATGTAGCTATTCACAACTGTAACTTCCATCTATCAGAACAATAATTTTTCCCACCATTTGTAGGACCTCTTTGTAAATCTGTAACATCCACAGTATTGATCAGCTCTGCCCACTCTTCCCATATTTTGTGTATTCTAAAATAACTGTTAGTTTTTCAAATTGAACAGGGTGTTTCTTCCCATAACCAGTGATCAACTATGTTTGAGGGCCAAAGGATGTACTCAGCATTGTCACTAATCCCTTGTCATGGAACGAGAGGCATGTCATTTTCATATAACGTTGTTAAACACATAATTCATATTTTTGAAATTTCTTCTTTTCAGATCTCTTGGGAAAATTCTTTCTAGAAACCATCACTGTTACTATTATATGTATTTTCATTTTATGCAATTCTTGAGCTAGTTGACAGCTTGTGTAGAGCCTGTTAGTATAGATGTCATAGCCTGAACCACTCTCATATGCTTGGAAAACTTGTGCTAAATAAACTACTATTTGAGATGTAAATGGAAAATCAGGAAAAATAAGACTTTCTATTCTTGTCTTGCCATAATGGCAAATGTGAAAAAAACAGATAACCATTTTATTAATCATACAAGCAAAAATTCATAGGCCCCATAGGCTTCTTCAGATTGTAGCACGTGCATCAAATCCTTCCTTTGAAACCTATTGTGCTCTTAGATAGTCACATTTCTTCCTGGCACATAAAGTTCTTTTCTTTTGTTATCTATATACTCACTAACATTCTTCACCTTGCTCCTTTGAGTATGCATACCCTCTTGTGCTGTGATAGGAGGAATTAAATGTAGTGTCCAAAATGTTTGGAAAAAACAGAGACAAAAGATATCCTTGAAGAATGGGGTCCGGTGTAGCCAGTCTTCGGTAAAATAGTCAACTAATTGCACCTTTGAATTCAGAGCCATGTTCAGTAGTACACTAAAAAACACCTTCATTTCTTCTGATGAAACATCTTTCCACAAGTGGCACATTGAGAATTTTGTTAGTGGAGTTAACTTCTGTGTTTTTTTCCACTGTATACACATTCATCACATTCGCAATTTCACCAACAAGATCATTATAGGAAAAGAGTTCATTTTTCTGGCCAAGCACTTTGAAGCAGGGTGAATCCCTGCTGTGTAACAGAGTATGCAAAGTTTATAAGATCACCATCACCACCATGATAAACCTTCCAGCTACTTGTTAAACAGTTTATATATTATTAGTTACTTTCTTCTTCACTAGCTTCAGATTCACTGGAACTAATATCACACTGCATACAGGAATGTTTTTTCATACTCACTTTTATCAAAATTTATCCTCACTGTCCTCAGAAATCCACCCTGCAATGCCATTGTTTTGTGCACTCCTTCTCCCTGCCATTTTCTGCAAGTACAGCCCCACAAATACAAGTCACATCATCTCTTCACATCAAAACACATGGCCTGCCAAGAAATAGAAAGAGTACAACCTGCCCTATCTGTTAGCTGGAGTCCATAGCATGTGCAGAAATGTGTCGGACAGGCTGCTACAGTGGGCCGGGTGAGCAAGTGCAACCAAAAAAATGTGTTGGCCATGTTCCGACATTGAGGCTGGACGGGAAAGTCAATATGTCAGATGAGGTTGGACATAGGATTAAAAGGAATTTTAAAGTAAATGTTTTTATTCTGTGACTTCACTTTGAATTATAGCTTTATTATGTTACTTGACATTCAATATTATCTGCATGTATTTAAATGTTTGTCTCCCTTACTGTAACATGTGTTCTTGGTTTGGAACATTTATTCATCTATATTTATTTTTTTATGTTTTTTGAGTTTTATTTCCCTTAGCATAATATATTTTTAGAAATGCCAATGGCAGCAATCAAAAGCAAAATGATTTCAGTGTTAAGAAGGATCCTCAATTTACATTAGGATAATTTTAGAACATGAATCAAATTTACTCTTTGATCTTGCCTTTAAACACACAAAATAGTCCTTCACTTCCTGGAGAAGATGAACTACCATATATAATATATGAACATGTTTGACAGTAGCTTTGTACTAAAAAATATTGTTGACCTACAAGAAAATATAAAGGCTTCTCTGGCTCGGCACCTGTGGCTCAAGTGGCTAAGGCGCCAGCCACATACGCCTAAGCTGGTAGGTTCAAATCCAGGCCGGGCCCACCAAACAACAATGACAGCTGCAACCAAAAAATAACTGGGTGTTGTTGTGAGTGCCTGTAGTCTCAGCTACTTGGGAGGCAGAGGCAGGAGAATCTCTTGAGCCCAGGAGTTAGAGGTTGCTATGAGCTGTGATGCCATCGCACTCTAACTAGGGCGACAGCTTGAGGCTCTGTCTCAAAAAAAAAAAAAAAAAAAAAAAAAAAATATATATATATATATATATATATATATGAAGGCTTCTCTTAGAACTTAGAGTCAGTTTTGGCCAAAGTTCTATATATATAGTTCTCTCTTGTGAGTAGGAAGCTTGTCTCTGTCTATTCTGCTCAATAGCTCACATGAAACATAATTAATCCCAACAAGGCACTACCACTGCTCCTAAAGCAGTCATGTTCATATTTTATTTTACTCAGCACAGTTTTTATTTTTATGCTTTGTTCTCCACATATTTATGCCTCTATGGGATAAACCCTTTTATTCCCATATTGGGATTTTTGTTTAATTGTGAGTTTTGAAAGTCATCATAAATGGGCTCATTATTTTCACTGTGTTTCTAAATCATGCTGAAAGATAGGGTGCAGAGGTATATGTATTTATTGATGGAAAGCAGTGGATTTTTAGATAGAATCATAACACACCTGAACTTTAACAGTGAACATTTATTTTAAAAGCCCATATGACTGTAAAAGAACCAAGTTTTGATGCATTCGCAAAAGATTTGTACTGCCTCCGATTTTACTCTCTTCAAATGTATTCTAGAAGACCTTAAAATGGTGTGACAACCAGATTTTTTTCTGAATTCTACTGCTAAAATATATTTGAAAGAGTTTGTTATTTATTTTAAAGTCATAAATCTCAAAATATTTACGTGTTTATAGCATAAAAATAATGTAATGTGTAAAAAATAGAGGTCTGTTTCACTGTATTAAACCTCTACTAAACCGGCATAAACATAAGCATGTATACCCAGGAAATGGCTTGGGCTTACAGTAGCAATGCGTTTTTGTGTACAGAGGGTTTCCCCCTTCAGTATTTAGGAAAATTCATTTCTTATTCCTGTCCCTTAATTCAGCCATGAACACATTGTTATTTTTTCTTCTTAGTTGAAGCTGTATCTCTATCGTTTAATGACAGATATTATTAAATTTGCTTAAATTTTATATAATGAATATGTTTCTGTGGCTATAGCATTTTGAGCTTTTATGTAAGATTTATACAAATAGAAGAGTTTAACATATTCTTTAATATTTTCTTTTTATTCCATGTATAAATTTCCAAAATTTTTATAGAAATGCTACTTTTATTCAGTTATTTGGGAGAAATTCAATATGATTTTTATATCTAATATCCATAAAAACATACGTAAAGCATATAGCAAGATTAAAATGCCCATGCATTATTTCATGTGTATATTTTAAGTAATAACCCAGAAAAGACTTTAGTATATATGTGTGTAAACTTAAATATATAAATGTGCATATGTGTGTGTATGTGTGTGTGTGTTTCTCCATAAATATTCTATTTGCTTTATATTTTTGCTAAACAAAGTACTCTGAATTATTTTTTCTGCTTTTATGACTGTATATATTAAACACACCAGAGAAAACTAGATTATTGAAAATTTTGGGGCCCTGAAATTTATTATTTTAGTTTGGTCCTCTATCTTTCTAAACAGTCCTTTTTACATAAGGTTAATCAGCTTCCTCTCCAGTTCTCTCAAAATCTATTCTTAATATTCCACAATCCTTGGAGTCTCTAATAATTTCTTGACCCCTTGTCTTGAGCTCTCATCTTAATTCCTCTTACATTGTAAACTTTTTAAATTTCCATGGCTATAGAGCACCACCACCAGAAAACATGGGTACATCCTTAATATCATAAACACTACTTCCAATACTTATAATTTGATGAAGAATCAAGAAAATGGCCATCATAGGATAATTTACATTGAGGTCAATATCAACTTCTTGTTTTGTTCCTTGGATCAAGGGTGAAACCACATCCAAATACTTGAAAAAATTCTGTATTTTCCTTTTACCATTCTCTACAAATTCTACTTACTAAGTCTTATCTCTTAAAAACATTCAGATGCTACTTCCTTCATCAACCCCAACTTACAGAATTCTACTATCTCCATGTTAGCAGTTCTGGTTCCTTAAGAGATTTGGTATTCTTTAATCAATATTCTATTTTACTGGCAATTTTTTACTAAGCCCTTTTATTTAAAGACCAGATACTTTATTTTTATGATTATTTGTTTCTCTTTCTTTTTTAAAAAGTAACATTTATCTATGGAAAATGATAATATTATACAATCCAATGTTTTGAAAATTATCATTGGATTATTTTGTTTGTTTCCTTTTTAGATTTTGAGTTGTTGATTTGTTTAGTTATTTCTGTAGAGACAAAATCTCTCTGTGTTGCCTAAATGGGAGTGCAGTAGAATGATCATAGCTTACTGTAGCCTTAAAGTCCTGAGCTAAAGTAATACTCCTGCCTTAGTCTCCCATGTCACTGGGACTATAGGCTTTCACATCTGTACCCAGCAGAAAGCTTTTATCAAATTAGTTGTTTGTCATCACAGTTGAAGAATGTAATATTCAACTAAAAAAATTAGCCTGATTCAACATAGTTCTGGAAGTTCCAGCCAATGTAGTCAGGCAAGAGAAGGATATAAAGGCTATCCAAATCAGGGCAGATGAGGTCAAACTCTCCTTCTTTGCTGATAATATGATCTTATACTTAGAAAACCCCAGAGATTCAACCACAAAACTTCTGGAAATCATCAGGAAATACATTAATGTCTCAGGGTATAAGATCAATGTCCACAAATCAGTGGCCTTTGTATATGCCAATCACAGAAAAGTAAAGAATTTAACCAGAGACACAATTCCCTTCACAATAGCTTCAAAGTACATGAAATACTTAGGAATATACCTAACAAAAGAGGTGAAAGAGAATTATCTCTTTCTAAAGATAAATTATGAAACCTTAAGAAAAGAAATTGCAGAAGATACTAACAAATGGAAGAACATATCATGCTCTTGGCTGGGAAGAATCAACATTGTCAAAATGTCCATTCTACCCAAAGCAATCTGCAGATTCATTGCAATCCCCATTAAAATACCATCATCATATTTTGAAGAACTGGAAAAAATAGTACTAAGTTTGTGTGGAACCAGAAAAAAAGCCAGTAATTCACTGCACTGCACTTCACTGCACTCCACTGTATTGACAAGAGTTTAAGGACAGGAGAATGTATCTTTAAGGTAGAGTTTAAGTCTGCATATGAATTTTAAAGCATTATTTTTTATACTGACTAAATGTACAGTAACATTTCTTTAATAGTTCACCCTACAAACGTATCGCAAAGCCATGCCCTCCTTTCTGGCTTCAACATAGAGGAACTGTCAAGTACTGGCTGTATTTGACTACAAGCTTAGAAGAAAGATGACTGTGGATACACAAGTTCTATAACAAGTCCCCTAGGATGCTGTTGTTTGCTTCTCTTTAGATTTGTAGTATTTTGTCTTTTCTTTTTGATTATTTTTATCCCCTCTACTATACCATATTGGTTTCCTGCTTTAAATTCCAAGGCCTTGTCAATTATGAGTCAACCGTTCTGTTTTCCAAACATGGGTGACCTCATCTGTAAAAGGTGTAACCCCCTCCCTGGCACATAGCATGTTTGACTGGTGTTAGCTATAATTTAACATGCATTTAATTTTCTTTTCTCTTTGTCATATAACTGAAACTGTATATTCTGTGTGTTAATATTCAATGAGTTAGTAGGCTTTAAAAGCCAAGTAATATTTAGCTTTTAGAGTTCTTGTTGGAAATACTTTTCACAAAACTTAAGTTGAGTTTACTACCTCAGCATATTTTACTGGAGGTATGTTTGAAAGTCAAGAGATAAAGCTGTTTTGTAATTTCTACAGAAATTTTGACAAACAAAAGTAGCATAAAGCAGTTATGCATACAAGCAAGCAGAGTTGGGTTATTTTCAGTCTGTCAGGTTTGTATTTTTGAAAACGTAGTATGGCTTTATGAAAAGAAAAATTGCTTTTCCCCCAGTTTTGTTATCTCTTTCTTTGAATTTCAGGATAAATCTGTAAATCAAATTATGTTCAGCCAGGTATGCTTAAATCAGAAGCTTAAAGCTTTAAGCACTGCTTTCAGGCACATGCATAGTCGAGTTTGAGGTACAAAAAGGGATTAAAATATTTGATGCAATATTGGGAATACAATTTAATATTAATTGTCTATTCCAGTGTATATTTCTAAATATAATGGAAAATCAATTTAACAATTAATTATTGAGTCCTTTATGTGTTAGTCACTTTGAAAATCAAGTAGGAAATAAGAAAGCATAACGCCTCCCCCGAAAGGAAGTTCTCAACTCTGCAGATATTACTCTGCAGATATAGATATACAAATAATTAATTTTGAGGTAGTATTCTTAAATGCCACAATGAAAGTATTGTTTCACACAGAAAGAATACAATAGAAGTGTCTCAGTTGCTTAAGGGTCTTATGAGTATGTCTATTAACTAGAACTTAGATGGACTTTGGGGATGTTGTATGAATATGACAGAATTTCTGGTTCTATTTATTTTGGGTCCCTGATAAGATTTTGAGACTTGAATTATGAGACTAAGCTTTCAATATTACATTCTCAAGAAGGCCATATCCTCAATATTTCCAACCAGTACACATATATTCTACAGTTCATTATTTTTTTCAAACTGCTGATATACAGCTTAGGTGAAAGGAGGAAACTATTTTTGTCACATTCCACAATGTCTCTTCTTTTTTTCACACTGCCAGCATTCTCTTTGTACTTTACCAGATGCCAACCCACAGCCGTTCTTGATGGTACCTCTCTCTTTCAGCTAGAAATGTCTAAATGGAAATTTTTCCCATGGTTATTTTTATTCATTTTAAAAAATTTTTATTGGCTTGGCACCTGTAGCACAGTGGTTATGGAACCAGCCACATACACTGAGACTGGTGGGTTCAAACCCAGCTTGGTCCAGCTAAACAACAAGGGCAACTGCAGCAAAAAACATAACCAGGCATTGTGGCAGGCACCTGTAGTCTCCACTACTTGGAAGGCTGTGGCAAGAGAATTGTTTGAACCCAAGAGTTTGAGGTTGCTGTGAGCTATGATGCCATGGCTCTCTACCAAGGGTGACATAGTGAGACTCTGTCTTAAAATAAATAAATAAATAAATAAATAAATGGCAGACCTCTTCCGTACTGGGCCTGGAAAGGTGATGTGGCTGAGGCACCGCTGGCCTCAATAAGTGAATGGTGAGCTGGCACACTTGTGAGGTTTTCCGGAGGAGCAGGAAGTGGGTGCACTGAGCTCCCGGCTTGGGGCGCTTGCACCCCGCACTTGAATTCCTTCCGTCCCTGCAGAGGCAGAGGAACATCCAACTCAGGTAAAGAGGAATCCTTCAGCACCCAGCACAGGAGGCTGCTGCCCCTGGGCGCCTCCATTGTTTGACCACAATAAGGGCCAAATTCTCACCCAGCAGGATCCTAAGGCTTTTGTAGCCTTTCAGCCACTGTGCATCCTGTCTCTGCCTCTTCTTCTGGAATGTTTTGGGGGTTTGGACTTACATCACTATTAACACTTACATTATGTTGATTTAAAAAGAAAAGTATTATTTTTTTCAAGATCTTTAAAAGTATGACAATGGAGCTTTAATAGGTATTGCATTAAAATTATATATTGCTTTGGGCAGTATGGACATTTTAGCAATGTTGATTCTTCCCAGCCATGAGCATGGTATGTTTTTCCATCTGTTAACATCTTCGGCTATTTCCTTTCTTAGAGTTTCATAGTTCTCTTTGTAGAGATCTTTCACGTCCTTTGTTAG
>CAUYPK010112987.1:0-17543 GCA_963574355.1 Loris lydekkerianus
TCTATCTCTCTATTATCTATCTGACCTTTAGACATTGCACAAAATTTGGCAGCAATTCAAATGCTGAGCTGGCAAAATTCAAAATTTGGCAACAATTCAAATAAATATATATATTATATTTATATATATATAAATATTATATATATATTTATATATATATATATAAATTTATTTATTTATTTATTTTGAGACAGAGTCTCACTTCATGGCCCTTGGTTGAGTGCCATGGCATCATAGCTTATAGCAACCTCCAACTCTTGGGCTCAAGGGATTCTCTTGCCTCAGCCTCCCCAGTGGCTGGGACTATAGGCACCTGCCACAACCCTTGACTTTTTTGTTTGTTTGTTTGTTTTGTTTTGTAGACATGAGGTCTTACTATTACTCAGGCTGATCTTGAATTCCTGAGCTCAGGGCAATCCACCCACCTTGGCCTCCCAGAGTGTTAGGATTACAGGTGTGATTATTATATACTTTAATATGTTTCATCTCATTTGTTGAATATTCTCATTTCAAACATTATTATTACTTTTTGTGTTATTGTCATCAGATTTTATCGTATGACATAATCTCTGCATATTACTTTTTAATTTACTATGACTTTCTTCAGTTATATAAGTTACTCTTTTTAATTTATTATTTCTTTTGTGGTGCTATTTTAGTCAATTTGCATCCTTTTTTCTATAGTCTTAAGTTTTATAAAATTATTTTGCTCTGTCT
Source organism: Loris lydekkerianus (assembly GCA_963574355.1). Lineage (NCBI taxonomy): Eukaryota > Metazoa > Chordata > Mammalia > Primates > Lorisidae > Loris > Loris lydekkerianus. The sequence goes on from CAUYPK010112987.1 coordinate 718, forward strand.
TTTAAGTTTAGTTTTAGTTAAGTCATTATTTTATTAATTTCTATAGTACAAACCATAAGAGAGATTTTTTACTTTTAATTTTTAGACTATATCTTATCCAAGTTTTAAATGGGGCTATCTATCTATTTTCATATTTTCATAAGGGGCATTTATTTGCATATTTAACATATTTTCATAATGTCATTTATTTTTTCTTGGTTATGTTTAATTTAGGTAATTCTGTTTACAACCATCCGTTCTAAAATAGTGTGAGTGAATGCTCCAGGATTCCTCTCCCACCATAAAAGATACAATTGGATGGTGAGCATTCGTGTTCTGTCCACTTTTATGTAAACTTGACACCTGCTGTGTTGAATACGAGCTGTCCATAGAGTTCTTTGCTTTTTATTCACTGATCGCTTCAAAGTCACTTCACTCACACTAAGGATTTTGTGTAATTTCTTAAGTCCTCATTAAGTCATCAACACACACTGTAGTGCATCACTTAACTAAACCTGTTATGAATTGTGTATTTTTTATTTTGTTTTTTTGTTTTTGCTTTTCACAAACCTGTGTATAGTTTCCACTTTTACTTTCTTCTCCATCTCCCTCAAATTCTGTCAATAAGATAAAGTGCTGATATTTATTTATAAAACTTCCATTCAAGGCTCTGCACCCATAGCACAGTGGTTACGGGTCAGACACACGCACCGAGGAGGGGGAGTTTGAACCCAGCCCGGGCCTGCCAAACAAGAATGACAACTACAACCAAAAAATAGCTGGACGTTGTGGTGGGCACCTATATATAGTCCCAGCTACTTGGGAGGTTGGGGCAAGATAATTGCTTAAGCCCAAGAGTTTGAGGTTGCTGTGAGCTATGATGCAATGGCATTCTACTAAGGGCAATATGGTGAGACTCTGTCTCAAAAAAAAGAGAGAAAGCTCTTCAAATTTGAGAGTATTAGTTAGTTTCTCACAATGTGCCTAATCACAGCTTTGGAACGATGGGCGAAGCATTAGGAACTATGTTAGAAACAGTAGCATCATTGGATTCTTTTCGTTTGTGTAAATCTTGGAAGAAGGAAATTCTAAGATCTGGTTTCATTCTTTCAACTTTACCTGGAGATTTGAAACCCTTATTGATAGATTTAAAGATTCAGAACTTTGCTCATTTCTTTGAACTATTTTTTGTTCCTGTCTACTCGTGTTGCCTTTGTTTTCGTCTCTTCAGGAATATACATTTTCATCAAATAGGCTTTTCTTTTTCTGCCTTCAGTAGCACCTGTCTTCTCCTCACTCATTATCATCTCCTTTCTCTTTTTCTTTATTCTATGTGAGCTTTGCAAGTTTTTTCCTAGTTTCCTAATCTAATTTCAAATTTAGTTTTCTGTGAGAGGTTCTAAATCTGAACCCAGTGTGTATTAACATATAGCGTTTGTCTTTCAGTTTCTTTATTTTATTCCATTAACTCATCCACTTAGCTTTTTATTTTTTCCTTATACTTAGCTAGTTAACTTTTTAGCTTTGGGTTTTACTGTTAATATATATTTTTCTCTTTGAAGCATGATGCTAATTTTATAAAATGAGGGAGAATATAAGCCAAATTATGTTTGATCTTTTTTCCCCTATATACACATTTTAATAGTGTTGGCGCATTGTAAATTTTTTCAGAATTGTTAATTTGTCTATGTCTTATTTACCCATTCTATTTTGGAAAATGAATTATCCATCTATTTAGATACTTTTCTAAAGACAATATTGGAAGTTCCTTCTGTACAGCCTTACTGCCATCTTTGTCTTACACTGAGAAGTCCTTGCTTTTCAGCTCTGGAGATGTTTCTCTTGCTTATCTTTCTCCACCTTTGAGGAGTCCAGTGAGACTCTGCCTACTCAGCCTACTTGAATTAAATAGCCATGTTTTTTTTTTTTTTTCATTAAAAAAAAAAAAAAGCCTTATTTAGCTTCTAGCCAGGAATTCTGATCAGCAAGAGGAAAATCTCAGTAACCACATGGATCGATATCACACAGACCAATAGCAAAGGCTTGTGGAAGATGGAGCAGCTCCTGCACATGGCCTTGGCAGACCTTGACCCCAAGGGAGTTGATGGGAAGAGGAAGGGCCAACCTACTCATATTTCAGAACTGCTTAGTCCTGAAGTCTGTGTGTGCCTGGACTCTCTGCCTCCAGGTAAATTCCCAGGTGAAGAGTGAGGTCATTATGGCCTCAGCTATACTGCTGGCATTTAGAGGTGATGCCGGCAGCAGCCCCAGTTTTCCCTCCAAGGCATAGCCTGGTTAGAGAAGTCAAGTCAGCTTTAGGAGTGAGAGGGCTGCATTGCTGGGACTGATCCCAGCTGTGCCGCAGATGCTGCATGACCTTGGCCCCGCCCTATTCTGATCTGAGAATCACTTTCCCATCTGTAAAATGAGAGCGTTTTGGAGTTGAAGTTTCTTTCTGGAGCTAATGTCCTAGAAGATGTTAAGAACAGTGATGGAGTCAAGCCACCCCAAGGACCTCGAGACACAGCTGACTTGCCCAACCGATGGATTTGTGATGAAACATCTTGGGGATAGTCTTCTTTTCAAGAGCGGGTATAGTTATTTACTTGGACCTTTTATAAACAGTATCTCTGGGGAATGATTTTATAGAAAAATAAAGCATCTGTGTCTAAGACAAAAAAAAAAAAAAAAGGACTCTGTGAGTCTTTCCTGGTCTCTACTTTAAATGCTTGATAGGACAGTTCCTACTCTTTAAACTGATAACCCAATTTGCTTGAAAATGCATAAGCAGTTATGCTCAGGAGAACCCTTGCTCTCTTGCAAGGAGAAAGGGTTAGGTGGTTTGAAATAGCCACCTAATTTCAGGCCTCCACCACCATTGCTTTCAAGGCTGATACTTTGAAACCAAGATTTTATTTTATTTATTTTTGTTTTCCATTTCTTTATTTTTTATTGTTGGGGATTCATTGAGGGTACAATAAACCAGGTTACACTGATTGCATTTTTTAGGTAAAGTCCCTCTTACAATTGTGTCTTGCGCCCAAAAGGTGAAACCAAGATTTTAAATGATGTGCCCCAAGTACATCTCATGACTTGTTCTATTTAAAAGCTCTGCATCAAGCAAGGAATGTTTTCAGGGTATAATCTCTGGAAATTATATGTTTACTGTGAGACACTCAGTACTTATTTAGTTAGGGAATGTGTCTGTACACATAAGTCTTCCCTCATTTAACACCACTCAATATGTATAATATTTCATATGACATCTTTACAATACTCAGGATGTACATGGTATTCTTGTCTTAGTTTAATGATGATTAAGATATTCTTTTTTTTTATATTCCATTAACAATGTCAATTGGCCTTTAAGTAGGTTCCTCTTCTCGATTGGTTATCTTAGTTAAAACTATAATAGTTCTTCATGCTAATTCTAATTTTAAAGAAATTAAATACAAAATAAAGTTTTATTTGACCTAAGAAACACATTAAGAACTAATTTTTAAATGACGTATTTTAACCTTTAAAGAGAGGCTTCCTCTGGAAATTCAACCTTAATCAACCAAAAGTAGGAAAATAAAAGCAAAGCAAAACGCTATTATTACATGTCAGTAGGGTTTTAATGTCAAATTTTAATTTGTATACCTTCTACAAAGTAATTATTAACCTTTGGTCTTTTAGAGACTGAAAAGTATGGCAAATGAGTTCTAAAAGTCTATTCAGCAGATATTTTTGAACTTCTCCTAGGAGTCTGAGACATTTCTACAAGATAATCAAGACTGCAGGTACCCTGACATCAATTTATCTTCTAATGAAGGGAGTGATCACTAATCAGAGAGTGATAAATGCTGCCATGTATAAAGTAAAATAGGATGTTAGTTAGGAGTAACTACTAAGGTAAGAAATGATTTACATTGGTCCAAGAAGGCCTTGATTAAAATTATATTTTAGCTGATATATTAGTTATAAGAGAGCAGAGATGTTGGGATATATGAGATAATTCTGATTTAGAAAAATTAGAAAAAGACAGCCACATTTATTATGATGATTTAGAACTGGGCCATTAAGAAATAAAGAAAAAAACCCAGATATCAATAATAAAGAAGACTATATAGTGGTTATTATAGCCAGGGGTCCTCAAACTGTGGCCCGCGGGCCACATGAGGAAGTGTGATTGTATTTGTTCCCATTTGTTTTTTTACTTCAAAATAAGATATGTGCAGTGTGCATAGGAATTTGTTCATAGTTTTTTTTTTTTTTTTTTTTAAACTATAGTCTGGCCCTCCAATGGTCTGAGGGACAGTGAATTGGCCCCATTTTTAAAAAGTTTGAGGACGCCTGTATATAGATAAAGAACAATATGAAACAAATTTTTTTTTCTCCTATATTCTCATTCTTGATCTAAAATAAGAGAATTTTCCCGTTTGTGGAATTCTCTCCTGTAAGTCAGTCAGGTTTATGGTTTTCTGCCAATGAGACGCTCCCACTGATGATTACATTCACTCCCTCCTAAAACTCCTAACTTGGAAAGTTGCAGAAATAGATCGATGTGCCCCTTAGGGGGCGTTCATCAGAACAGAGTGCCTTGATAACCCATATAGTACTGGGATCTTATATCAAAAAGTTATATTTTGGATTATTGAGTATTTTTCAGTCATGTCTCCCTTTAAGTTAATCTTTAACAAAGATTTAGTTAGCATAAATAAATAAGTTAACAATTATTGACTATCCTTGACTAGTACAGAGTATTCTCTGATCCATATTTAAAATATTATATGTATTTTACATCCCAAAAGCAACATTTTACTTCTCTCATCAAGATTATGCACTTCGAAAAAAGTATATGTATTTTACATCAAAAAAGTAACATTTTACTTCTCCTGTCAAGATTATGCACTTCAAGTATCTATTATGAATTTCCTTTTTTACTTAATTTTTATTAAATCATAACTATATACACTTATGGGGTATAATGTAATGATGTGATATACAATGTGGAATACTTAAATCAGACTAATTAACATAACCATCACCTTATTTTTTGTGGTAAGACATTTACAATATATTCTTAGTTGTCTTGCAATGTACCCTCACATTAGATGAGATATTTATAAAGAATTTAGCTTTAGGAAAAAATAAAACTCTTACTATTTTGAAATTATATATCAGAGTCATTACAAATATACACACACAAGCGTGTGTGTACATATGTGTAGCAATTTTTGGTGCTTTGGAAAAAGTATACATATGGTATATGTGGGGGGGGCATATGTGTATAAATAATAGGCTCAGAGGCCATCAGGAATCATATAATAAATTTGGAATAAATCTTAGGCAATGTGACATTCAGTCAAATGTTCAATGTATTTTATCTAGATAATTTTGGGTGGTATAGCCATATGATACTTAATTTAAAATTTATTTATGGGATTGCTTTTTAAAATTTAAAACAGATTAAACAAAGAGAGTATAAACTTCTGAATGTCACATGTACTAGAAAATAAATATGATTATATATTTGGTTCCAAGGTAAATACTTTGATAAGACTAAGCATCTTAAGTTTGTGATAACAATAATCTTAATGCTAAATAATTATTAGATATTAAACAAAAATAAAATAACTCAGATGTAGGAAATTTTTTCCTGTTGGAAGGCCACGTTAATTTAGTTTAAGTCAAATAAGGCTGCATTCAAGACTTTATTTATATATAATTAAAAATTTGCTGACCGGGGTGGCACCTGTGTCTCAGTGGGTCGGGTGCTGGCCCCATATACAGAGAGTGGCGGGTTCAAACCCAGCCCCGGTCAGCTAAAACAGCAATGACAACTGGAACAACAACAACAAAAAAATCTGGGCATTATGGCAGTGCCTGTAGTCCTAGCTACTCAGGAGGCTGAGGCAAGAGAATCACTGAAGCCCAAGAGTTGGAGGTTGCTGTGAGCTGTGACGCCACAGCGCTCTACCAAGGGTGACAAAGTGAGACTGTCTTAAAGAAAAAAATAAATTACAAACTTTACAAAAGTTACCTAATAATTTCAGAAATGAAAACTATTTGTTACTTTTAAAGCTAACTGAAATTTTAATAACTTAGTTTTATCTGCTTTTTGTAGAAAAGCATTTGAATATTTGGTTGCAGAATTGAGGTATTCATTTTCAGTTGAACTTCTAAATGGGTATCAATCATTTCTACCCTTTAGGTCATTTTGGTTGGGTTAAGTAGAAGAATATGGATTTGTAAGCATAAGTGGTTGAAAAGAAAGAAAGCAGTTTCAGACATGTTGGTGATGGCATGGGTATTCTGCATTTTTTTTAGACTTTAGTTGGATCATTCTTAGCATCAAATAATGACTTTAAAATGTATCTACTGAGAGTTCAATGAATTTCATGTGTAGTTCTTTAGGTGCCTTGCTGATAGCAAATAGGTGATATTAAATGCTAATTTGAGTGTGATATCATGATTCCCAAAGTCAGTGAACTTTTCATGTATTCTTCAATTAATAGTCTCTAACAGCTGTGTATTCTTCAAATGATATGCAGATCTCAACCTGCTCATCAATGACCTTTGCTAACTGTGGAAGATGTTCATCTGGAATTTCCCTTTCAAGAATTATTTTTAAAAAAGATAGCTTTTTTTGATATTCTTGGACTTTTTGCCATGTATCATACATAGACATAGTTTTACCTTGCAAAGAAATAGTCAAGTCCTCTAGATTTGACATATCACATAGAAAATTGCTGCATTCCTATAGAAATATTTTTTTTCAGTAATTCACAGTGCTGATTCTATTCTTCGTTTTTGCAGAGATAAAATGTTGGGTAATATTCATCTCTGTGATAGCTAATGCACTTTAGAATGATACAGCAAATCTACACTGAATACTTCATCCTTCAGCTTTATTAAACATGTGTTATTAAACTGTGTGTTACATTTTTAAGAATATACTTATCAATACTTATAACTTGTTGCAAAATGTCACTTAAAATAGCTTTAGCAAAGAGATTTTGCTGTTGCACGATACAATGGAAAAAAAGTGAGATTATTCTGGATCTGTTAATAGTGTTTTTTTTTTGTTTTTTTAGCTGTGTAACTAAACTCTTCCTGTTTTACGTACACTCACTACATTTACCGAATTCAGTCCAAATTCATGACATTTATCTTAAAAGTTATTGAGGAAATCTACTCCCCATGTTCTGTTTGCAAGAATCTTCAAACTGAGGAACACCTCATAGCAAAGAAAATCTTCGTTATGACCCAAATGGAGTATAAAACCTGTACTGAATAAGTAGTATCAGTTGATTCATCCACAGTGATTGAATAATTTATATTTTCCTTTTGATGTATTGCATGAAGTTATTCTGTTCAGTTGAAAGCTAATTCATGCTGTTGATCAGTTATGGTTCTTGAAGGATGTAATCGTTTGTAGTTTGAAACATTCTGGGGATCTAAACATCCTACAATGTTGACAATGCATTCCAACACAATTTCTACACCACTGAATGACTCCCCCCCTCACTATGTAAATTACTTAACAAGTTGTTTCAGTGGCATTATTTTCAGGTCTTATTACTGCTAGAAAGAATTGTCTTGGCCTTTGCTTTTTACCTTTGATTTTCTACAATACAACCTTTCGTGCCTCTCCCTCTAACTTAAAATGTCTGTGGACCTATGAGTGTTAGAATGCTAATGAGCATTGAATTTCTTTAAAGTTGATATTGCAGTATCAAAAAACAAGCAAATCATCTATTCTTTCACAGAAAACAGGATAATACTGCAATTTTCTGTCCTCATTTAAAAAATTTGTTTTATTTTCCTTCACCATTCTCTGTCTTCTTTGACATGATGAGCTGTTAAGCAGACAGAATTAAAAAAATCCTGTCATACTATGCCACTATTGACATATTCCACTTCAAACAGAAACACATGCGTTGTATCAGATGCTGATAACATACTGGCTACTTGACCCATAACTCTTGTCAACCAGCTTCCTGTGTTAGTGAGACCAGTCAAGGGAGGAAGTTAGAGCTACATCATGAGGGTGGCGCCAGTCAGTTTTGCCCTCCTGGCTTGCTGATTGTGCTGGTCAATCATGGGGGATTATTTTATTGAAACTTATTTTATTTTATGGTACTGTAAATACATTCATTTTAAAAATAAGGTAAAAGTATAAGAGATGAACAACAATCTGTTAATAAAAATGAGGGGATTTATTCTGTAAAGTGTGGGTTCTTTCAAAAGGGAGACGTAGAAAGCCAGTGTCCTTAGGCCATAGATCATCCATACTGGTATAAACGTCAGAGAAATGGTCAAGGCAAACACTATAATTCATAGGAATAAAACATGAAGGATAAAATTGGCATAAATTCCATGATATTTTACAGCCTTCAGAAACAACTTTCTCAGTTAATTCTTCAGAAATTTTTTCTTAGTTTCAGATACATGATCTCAAACATCTATCTGTGAAGAAATTTTTTCTATGTTTTTTTTTTTTTTTTAAATTCAGATTAATGTGAGGGTGCAGTGATTAGATTACATTGTTTGCATTATTTAGGTAAACTCCAAGTTGAAGTTGAGCTCTTTACCCGGGAGGTGTGTCATCTGCCCCTACTTTGTGCCTGTTAGGTGAGAGTTTACCAATCCCCTTGCCTCCTTCCCTCACTCCCCTTCTTCCTCCTCCATTCCCTGCCTTGAATTTAATTGTGTTTTTCGCCCCTGTGAGTGTGTCATTGTCTACTGGATTCATATTAGTATTGAGTATACTTTTCTATGGTTTTAAAATATATTTATAATTATATTTAAAAATTAAGAAGTTATTTTACTGAACCATGTATGTACAAATGTAAAAATCAGATCCCTTGTAATATTTTTCTTTCTTTCATCTGGAGGGGGCAGTTGTTTTCAATAAGCCTGAATTTCACCTTCTAACTCTGTGGGACAGAATATTATCTACATGACGGGTGAAATGATCTAGCTGATCATTTCTCTTCAGGGGTGACAGGTGAATTTTCAATTTTCTACATGTTTGACAATCAGACATCTTATCCAAAAGATGCTGAATTATGTTGATTCTGTATTCAAGTTCTTGAAAACAAAATTACAATCTTGTTCTAACTTCAGTCCCTGTGTCGACTAATATAGATAAATCCACATAATTAAGCACCCTTTAATTCATCTCATTCAGGATGAATCTTATGCAATCCATCTAAAATAACAGATAATATTTCATCTATATTCATTAACTATGCCTTTGTTGTTTTTTGAATTTATTTTTTGTAGCTTATAGATATAAAATATCTAAAGAACATGTAGAAAGTTACACATTGGTTTATGGCTCTTTTGGGAATAAAGATTCTTTTGTGGCTGAACGCAGGGCAGATAAGAATGTTTCAGTTCCTTTCAGAGTCCAGAGCTTGGGAAGGAGTGGCTGAGGAGAGATAGATTGCCATAAATCTTCCACAGACTGATACAGGCTGAAATGAGAGCTGGACCACAAAGTCGGACGTCATATTTTCTAGTACTTAGAAGTAGATTTGATTTCTTTGTCCCAGTGTGGGAGACTAGATTCTGTCAAAGCCAAGATGCTCGTCTTAACGGGAGGAAATTCTATGACCTAAAATGAACCACTATAATTTTAGGGCAATTTATTCAAGATAAGTATAAAGATTATTTCACTGCATTTTATGCTTCTATAATAGAATTCACAGAGTAGGTAATTTATAACGAAACTAAATTTACTGGCTTATGACTCTAGGGTTGAATTAGTCCAAGATTAAGGGGTCAACATTTGTGAAGAGCTTTCTGGTTTCATCACCCCTCTGCTCTTTGCAGAAGAGCAAAGAAAGGGCAAGATATAGCAAGAGATTGAGCTCACAGCCTTAAGCCCTTTTATGACGGGAATTTATCCATTGATTAGGATGGAGCCCTGAAGACCTAAGCATTTCATTAGTCCACACCTCCCAACACGGTCCCCTTAGATATTAAGTTTCCAAAAAATGCTTTCTGGAGGGCACATTCAAACCACAGAAGGATGCATAAATATTTGTTAAGAGGACAGATATGATTATTAATTCCATTCCCTATCTTCATTAGTACCTCCGAGCAAAGTATTGTAAAAATATCTGACATTAAAACACAGGCTACCTGCTATGGTCATTAGAGGAGGATTTTCTCTTCTATTTTGATTATATTATCACACTTTAAAAAATAATTTTTCTTAAAAATCTGTAATGTAATTATATTCAGTTAGAATTTAAATACCATCCTTCACTATTTACATAATTCTTCATGCCTCATTTATTGGATGAGTGTTCATCAAACATTCACTTTTTCTAAGTATTCTGTAAGACTAAAAAGTACAAAAATAAGTTCAGTGTTGCTTCTTGATTTTGACCCAAGGGAATTACAGTGTAGAAGAAAAATTAGACCATGAATAGTTAGCTTTATTTTTATGTGATACATAAAATTATGAGCATGTTGGAGGAAGTAGAAAATGTATTTGGGTACCATTGGAATTCTTTAAGAGGAGATAATATGAGCTGGTCCTTCACTTAGTAAAATTTTGCAAGGAAGAAAAGGGCTGGAAGGGCCTGTCAGGAAATTGCTTAGTATAAGGAAAGGCAAAAAGGGTATCTCCAGCCAGTTCTTGGGGTAGAGAGAGGATGATATGTACTGTAGTCAGAGAAAGCAATGCTAATCGTGTGCAGAAATTATGCTGAAAGTACTTACCATATATACTCGAGTATAAGCCGAGTTTATTCCGGCACAAAATTTGTGCCAAGTTCGGATTTTTTTGGCACAAATTTTGTGCCGGAAAAAACTCGGCTTATACTCGAGTATATATGGTAATTTGATTATTTTTGTCTTGATTATCAACTGAACTTTGTTTAGCCTGGATTTTTAAATTAGGTGTCAATTAAGACCTGAGTTTTAAATGATATTCTAATAAATTACATGTGTTGATTATTATGTTAAGATTCTCCAAGTTGGAGCTAATGTATAATTTTTAATAGAAAGTATCTATTTCATATGAAGATACATAAAGACATTTCCTTTTTCAAGGTACTTGCCACTGAGGTCAGGTCATAAAGGAAAGTAATTGTATTTTCCCAGATCTAGTTTATGGCACAACTGGGTACTATCATAATCATCTTCTTTTATATTCCTCTTAATGGCCTTTTAATTATGTTTAGCTAAATTGAAAATCTAAACTGTAGCTATTTGTATGCAGTACTAAACTTAATTAATACATATATACAATGTATTACTAAATATGCATGAATCCAATAGTTATAGTATAAATTTCCATCAATAGTGTGTTTGACAAAATTATATAACACAGGTTTCTAAAAATAGAATTTTGAGTATTCTATAGAATGTTTGTTTACTATGCTCTATTCCAGAAATAAAATGTAAATGAACTATCTTATTTACTCTACTTGGCTTCACCCCCCCCCCCCTTAACTACTGAAAAGTGCCAATAGGATTTGATCTTCTGATGTTCTGTATCTCCAGTGGCTAATCTGAGTTTGTGCATAAAGATAAACATGTCTTTCTTTATAATTTTCGGTAATTTTATAAGCGATTTTCTTAGTCTTAGTGGAGAGTATTCTACCTAGTGCAGAGACTGTTAATACAACTTCTGAGGTCTTGACTTATACATGGAGTTAGAAAATATATGCTAGTATCCTTCTGGTCTAATCTTTCAACATCATTTCCTAATAACAAAGATTATGATAAATATGCCCATTTAGGGGACAGTGCCTATGGCTCAGAGGAGTAGGGCGCCGGCCCCATATACTGAAGGTGGCGAGTTCAAACTCAGCCCCAGCCAAAAACTGCAAAAATAAATAAATAAATATAAATAAATAAATAAATCTGCCCATTTAAAACTCAATGCGTAAATAAAGTAGCTTTAAAAAGGTAAAAATAGATTTCAAATACAGATCTTTCTACCTTTAACTACTAAACAATAGATGGCACTTTCATCAATTTATTTAGTATACAGGATTTTCACTAGGCAGGGTCTTGTGTGCATATTTTTTGCAATTTTTTTTTTTTTTTTCTTTTTGGTTAGGGATTCATTGAGTGTACAAAGAATTAGGTTAAACTGATTGCATTTGTTAGGTGAAGTCCCTCTTATAACTGTGTCCCACCCCTGGGAGGAGTGCCCCACACTGTGATCCCCATCCCCTTCCCTCCTCTCCTACACCCCCCCAAACTCCGTTTTTTAAGTTTACTTTTCTGTAACATTCACTGCCTTATCCTAAGTTGTATTTAATTAGAGTATTTTTGCATTATTTTATAACTTACCTCTCTTATTGTTTCTTCCTAAACACAAGTATATTATTATTTTATCTTTTCTCAGGTTTTGTAAACATTATTCTGATCCATTCATTGGATTTGCTGTCATTATTTCTAATGGAATTTTTCTACCCCTGTGATGAATTCATAGACATTTTTCTTTATTGCTATCTATGGCCAGTTGTGATTCATTTTAAATAATATTTATTTGTTTAAATGAAACATAACTTTCTAATATGATTTATTTTAAAATATAAATTTGAGAACAATGTTTTTTTATTTGAGTGATAAAACTTTTCAAAAAAAAAGTTTGTGTTATTAAAATAATGTCTTTCTCTGTCTTTCTTGTGCTTTTCTAAGCTCTGTATCTATCTTACTTCTCTTAAGGCATGACTAAATTTGTTAAGCCCGGTGTTAGGTATCCTCTGCAGTTTGTTTTAACCTTTAAAATTTTTGAATTGTGGATTTATTCCACTGTTATTCAACTTCACTACTGTAGATACCTCTGAAGAAAAATTGAAAACAGCTGATTTGAGGACCCTGAGAATCCTCCCGTCTGTATCATTCCTTATTCCTCTAGCCCAGGTGTGATCCCGCACCTGTGAGAATTGCTACTCTGTACTTCTGCCTGTTAAACACAGCTTTGCAAAATAAAAAGAAACACATGTTGGCAACCATCTTCCAATTTGCACCAGGTGCCTACATATGCATGTTTATATTTTTGGAAGAAAATTTAATTCCTATGCGGCCGAAACATTATAAAATCTTAAAACCAGCTCATCAGTCTAACTTCAGTAAGACAAATCATTTTAAACTCCCAGTCCCCTAAAGTTTTTAAGGAACTATTGAACAAAAGGGAATTAAATTATACTCAGGACAAACTTTCATTCATGAGGCTGAAATATGGCATATAATTACTCTTCTGTTTTAGAATTAAGAAAAAATCAGTTTCTTGAAGGTGTTAAACACTATTGGCAGCCCTTTCTTTCCCAGAATCAAGTTATTTTGGACCCCCAGGGGCAGTCGTTCTTCACTGTTGTTTCTCCCTTTTTCCTAAACCACATTCCCTTAACCATCATTGTTTCTAAAGAATAAAGAGAGGGAAAAGCTGGCACAGCACTTGTGCTTATCACAAAAACACAGAGTGAATGGGAACCAGTAATAGGCGATTACCAAGGAGAGGACAATGCCAAGTTAGTGTCAAGAGAGGCTGTTCCGTTTGGTTTCCTTGGAGCCCTTTCCACTTTTATTGTTTACCGAAGTTTTTCCTGTCTCTCCTGTTCCTCAGATTTTGTTTTTATTTTTACTCTTTCTACTTCAGCTCAACATGTATATGTTATTTGACTCTAGATACATATAGAAGAGTTTTTCAAATATGCTTACCTTCAGAAAACTGGGCACCATTTATTAAAACCTGATTCCCAGCAATACGTTAGATGGGCTGAAGCAAAGTTTTTGGTGGATAGGACAATTGAGTTTATATACATACATATATACATGTATAGTAGACATACTGTAGAAATATTTTTTTCCTTCAGTACTAATATCGTAAAATAAACCAATTTTGGAATCACAAAGACATTGGTTCAAGCCCCTTCTACTGGTTTTACTCGTGTTACTTTAAGCAATTTACTTAACCCATTTAAATTTGTTTCCTCATCTGTAAAAAGAAGAAAATAATAGGATTACATCATAAGGTTTGCCTGAAAATTCATTGAGAGAATGGATGAAAACATTTAGCTGAAAATGTGTCACCAAGTGAGTAGTGAATAAATGAGTTCAAGTGATTATGCCAACATTGGCCTTTGGTTGAAGTTTTAAAGTAAAATCTGGCATACGTTGAGTTTTTTGACATTGCTTGCGAGTCTGGTATTATAATCATGGCAAAATTTCAGAGTAACATTCTATTTTTCCTTTACAAGACTTAACACAGTGTTGGACATAAAAAACTATATTCAATAATTATTTGTTGAATGAATCAGTAAATGAAAAACATATGACAATATTATTATCAAAGTACTTTCCTCCCTCAGCTTCTTGGATGATAAAAGTGTTATTGAAAATGACAAATTTAATCTATTTGAAAAAGAATTATAAACACAACAAATACATACCACAATTATATTTAAAAATTATTGGCCTAGAATAAAGTCCGATCACTTTATTAGAACTATGATCTATACAGATGGAACGCCTGTATGGGCATTTATACATGGGAAGAGAAGTTACAAGATTCTCTTATGTAACAATCCTTAATTCAACTTTGTGGCTCTTCTCCTCTTTTTCATGATGATTCTTATAAATATTTTTCCTCCATGTAAGTCCTCAGTACCAAGCCAACTCCATCCTCTCTTCAGATGGCAAAAATTTCTAGCTATCTAAGACTGGTGAACTCATTCAACAGGAAATTGATGTATCTTATCCTGATGTACCTTATCCTGATGTATCTTATTTATTTTTCTTTGTCTCAAAAAAGACAATTAATCTCTTTAAATCAAGATGCAGTGACTCTGCTCTTAGTCACTCTTCTCATTTGGTATCCTGTTAACTCTTTTATTTTTATCTTTGTATTTTTAATATTTTAATTTCTAATTAATTCTTATTGTGACCATAAAAAAAAAAAAAGAAGAAACTCCATCATACATGTCTGGCTCAGAAATTACTATATTTTTACCTTATTTTCATGATTGAAAACTATTAAAAATTTGTTTATCTCTGTTTTATTTTATTTTTTTAATTTTTGAAAATATGTTGAAACATATTAGTAAACTAGACAATGTATATAAAAGCCATAATCATCTTTCATTCTAGATATATCATATTTCTTTTTAAATTTTTTTTCCTTTCATTAAGTCATTTATACATAGATCATGAATATATTTATGCCTGTGTGGGATTCCATGTGTTGATTCTCTGTACAAACTGGAGTGCTTACATCCAACCAATCAACATAGCTTTCACCTCAGTCACTTAATCACTGTGTTAAGACATTTGTGTTCTATAGATTTGACTTGTAACCTTGCAATATGATCCATAGGTGTGGTTCCACTGTTCACCCTCCCTCCATCAAACCACCTCTGTCCCCTCCCATGTCCCTCCCCTTGTCTCCTTCGTCCTGGGCTATAGTTGTGATCCATCTTTCATATGAAAGTGTGAATGATTATAAATTGCTTTCATAATAGTACTGAGAACATTGGATATTTTTTTCCATTCCTGAGATACTTTACTAAGAAGAATATTTTCCAGCTCCATCCATGTAAACATAGAAGAGGCAAAATCTCCATCTTTTTTAATGCTGCATAGTATTCCATGGTGTACATATACCACAATTTATTAATCCATTCATGGGGTCAATGGGCACTGGGGCTTCTTCCATGACTTGACAATTATGTATTGAGCTGCAATGAACAATCTGGTGCAAATATCTTTGTTGCAGAGTGATTTTTGGTCTTTTGGATATACTCCTAGTAGAGGAATTGCAGGATCAAATAGCAGGTCTACATTTATATCCCTGAGTATTCTCCAAACTTCTTTCCAAAAGGAATGTACTAGCTTGCATTCCCACCAGCAGTGCAGAGGTGTTCCCTTTTCTCCGCATCCACGCCAACATCTATAGTTTGGGGTTCTTACTAAAGTTAGATGATATCTCAAAGTGGTTTTGGTTTTCACTTCTCTAATGATTAAAAATGATGAGCATTTTTTCATGTGTCTGTAGACTATGCACCTGTCTTCTTCAGAGAAGCTTCTGTTCATGTCTCTTGCCCACAATGAAATGGGATCACTTGTTCTTTTCTTATTTATAAGTTTGAGTTCTCTGTGGATTCTGTTTATTAGACTTTTGTCACAAACATAACCTGCAAATATCCTCTCCCATTCTGAGAGCTGTCTATTTGCTTTACTTACTGTGTTCTTGGCAGTGCAGAAGCTTTTTAGGTTGATCACATCCCAGTAATGTATTTTTGGTATTGTTTCAGTTGCCCTGGGGTTCCTCCTCATAAAGTATTCTCCCAGGCCCATTTTTTCAAGTGTTTCCCCTGCACTCTCTCCAAGAATTTGTATAGTTTTATGTCTTAAGTTTAAGTCCTTTAACCAATGAGAGTCAATTTTTTGTTAGAGGAGAAAGCTGTGGGTCCAGTTTCAGTCTTCTATAAGTCACCAGCCAATTTTCCCAGCACCATTTGTTAAATAAGGAATCTTTCCTCCAATTTATATTTTTGATAGGGTTATCAAAGATCAAATGACAATAAGTGTCTGGATTTATCTCTTGGTTTTCAATTCTGTTCCATATATCTACCTCTCTATTTTTGTGCCAGTACCATGCTGTTTTGATCACTATAGATTTATAGTATAGTCTGAAGTGTAATAGCATGATTCCTCAAGATTTATTTTTATTTCTGAGTAATGTCTTGGCTATTTGAGTTTTTTTCTGATTCCATATAATATGAACTACTGTTTTTTCTAGATCTGTAAAGTATGACAGAGGTGCTTTAATAGGTATTGCATTAAATCTGTAGATTGCTTTGGGTAGTATAGACATTTTAACGATGTTG
>CAUYPK010112990.1:0-10630 GCA_963574355.1 Loris lydekkerianus
TGGTGATAGGGCACACCCCACACTTAACCTAGACAGGACGCTGGGAACCGTAGGGTGTGGTGTTAGGGCACACCCCACACTTAACCTAGACAGGACGCTGGGAACCGTAGGGTGTGGCGGTAGGGCACACCCCACACTTACCCTAGACAGGACGCTGGGAACCGTAGGGTGTGGTGATAGGGCACACCCACACTTACCCTAGACAGGACGCTGGGAACCGTAGGGTGTGGTAGTAGGGCACACCCCACACTTACCCTAGACAGGATGCTGGGAACCGTAGGGTGTGGTGATAGGGCACACCCCACACTTACCCTAGGCTGGACGCTGGGAAACGTAGGGTGTGGTGGTAGGGCACACCCACACTTACCCTAGACAGGACGCTGGGAACCACAGGGTATGGTGATAGGGCACACCCACACTTACCCTAGACAGGACGCTGGGAACCGTAGGGTGTGGTGGTAGGGCACACTCCACACTTGACCTAGACAGGATGCTGCGAATGTGCTCTGCTGGAAGGCAGTGGGCTGGGTCGGTGGCAGGAGGGAGTAGGAGTGTGCTTCCCTGGATGTGGTGGATTGAGGACACTGAGCCCCCAGGACAGGCAGGAGCTCCTGGCCCTGCCTGCACCCACTCGCCCTGTCCTGCAGGCAGCCCGTCCCACCTTGCTGACCTGTGAAGGCCACAGCATGGGGGCTCAGCTCCCCCTCCCTGGATGCTTTCCCGGTCCCTGTCCTGTGGCCCTTTTGGCCTGGAGGAAGAACCAGCCCCCCTCCCCCTGAGCTGGGCCTGCACCTTCCCCACCAGCACTGTTTTCAGAGCTGCTGAGTCACCACCCTGTCCACCCTTTCATGGGAAGGGCCCAGGTGTACCAGTGCCGGGCACTGTGGACCACGCCACACCTGGGCCCAGCAGCCTTTGGGTCTTCCTGCATTTCTCCGTCCTCCAGAGAGGGGGCAGGAAGAGGCAGGGCTGCTCGGAGCTGCCTCCTCTCTGCCATGGGTTCTTCCTGCCCACCTGCCAGCATTGCTCCAAGGCCACCAGATAGGCTCTCCCTGACCCCCTTGGCTGTGTCCCCATATGAGGCAGGTGGACAAGGTGGTGCCTACCGGGCTGGTGCACATGCCATGGAAAGAGCTTCCAGTGGGTAATGGCTTGTGTTTGCTGTGGGAGGAAGTCGTTGGGGTGGTGGAGATTATCTTAGACGGGCGTCCTTGCTCCTGCTCACCCCTACTCTGTACGATGGTACCCTGGATACAGCAGCTTTCTCTACCTGGGTAGATGCAGGCGTGGCCATGGCTGTCACTGTGGCTAATGTCAGATGATGGCAAGGCTGTGTTCCTTTCTGTTTCCCCCCTTCTATGGCCTGTTCCAGTCCTTGTCTTGTGGCTCCATCTTCCGTTTGCATTGTGTGTTGGGTTTTCTTTCGAGTGTCTCTCTAACTGACAACTCCTTCTGCTGTTAAGGACTTGTGCATTACATGGGCCCACCTAGCTAATCTGGAACAAGTCAGCTGATTAGCAGCTTGATTTCATCTGCAACCTTAATTTCCTTTTGCTGTTAAAGTGACGTATTCACAGGTTCAGGGGAATAGGATGTGGGCATCCTGGGGCGACCCATCCTTCTCTTTAACACAGATGGTAAAAAGTGAATATAATAACTCTTCTATGATGCAGAAGCTGTGAGCCAGAGGAGGAAGGCTTCCCTGTGACTGGGGGTGGAGCCAGCACTGAGGAGATGAGGCAGAGTGGGGAGGGTGACAAGTGGTTCTGTTTGTCCTTGGGCTTTCTAAGATACTGACTTAACACCATCTCTTTTATAAATGTATGATTCATGTACAGTAAAATGCATGGATTACAAGAATGATGCATTTTGACAAATGTATACACCTGGGTCTCCAACTGCAATTAAGTTATATAAAACATTTTTCTCCCTGCAGGCTGCATTCCAGCCATCCCTCCAGCCCCCACCAGAGGCAAGCCTTGTTCTGATTTCTGTCACCAGAGATTAGCTTTTGCTTATTGTTGGAGTTCATGTAGATAGGACCCTGTGGCTTGTTCTCTTGACCTTGACTTCTTATACCCACCCTAATACCTGTACTGTCTGCTACATTATTGTGGGCATCAGTAGCTTGTGAATTTTTATTGCTGAGAATACTTTCTATGGTATTATGCATTTACACCACCCTTTGCTCATTCTCCTGATGATGGAGACCTGGATTGCTTCTCAGTTCTGGCTGATATGGACATACATTTTCTTTTCTCTACTGGGTCATATGATAAGAGTGTGTTGGTCTCCAGAGTGCTGTCCTATTTCATACCCCTATAAGCAGCATATGAGAGTTCCAGTTGCTCCGTTTTCTCATCAACATTTGCTAACATCGGTCTCTTTATTTTCAACCATCCTGATGTGTTTAAAGTGGCATCTGATTGTGGTTAGAACTGATGATTGTTGTTATTAACACTTTTAGTATGTGTATTTGTTGTATGGATAGCTTCTTTCAGTCTTGTCTGTTTCAATGTTATAAATTTTATTACTTTAAAAAATTTATTTATTTATTTATTTATTTGAGATAGAATCTCACTCTGTAACCCTGGGTAGAGTGCTGTGGTGTCACAGCTCACAGCAACCTCAAACTCTTGGGATCAATGATCCTCTTGCGGCAGCTTCCCAGGTCGCTGGGATGACAGGCCCCTGCCACAACACCCATCTGGGTTTTTTCGTTTGTTTTTTTAGAGATGGGGTCTCATTCTTGCTCAGGCTGGTCTCGAACTCCTGAGCTCAAGCAATCCACCTGCCTTAGCCTCCTAGGATTACAGGCATGAGCTACTGTGATCTGCTCAATCTTATTCATTTTAACTGAGATGTTTATCTCTTCCTTATTGATTTATAGAAGTTTTTATATACTTTGTGTATCAGTACCTTGTCAGATATATGTTGCGAATCTTTTTCCCATGTATGCATTGCTTTTCACTTGCTGACTACAGTTGACCTTCTGTATACACATGGGATTGGTTCTAGGACTACCCTCTACCTGCCTTGCCATACCCAAATCCAAACATACTCAAGTCCCAGAGACAGCCCTGTGGAACTTGTGCATATGGAAGATTACCCTCTGAGCATGCAGGTTTCATATCCTGCAGTTACTGTCTTTTCAATCTGCATTTAGTTGGAAAACATCCACATATAAGTGGATCCACACAGATCAAACCCATGTCACTCAAAGGTCCACTGTATGTCTTGAATGATTTTTACATCTTAAATGAAATCTACTGTATCCATTTTTCCTTCCACATTAGTGCTTTTTTATTTTTGCTTTGTTTCGATGTTGAAAATTAGCAGACCTTGAATGCACACAGAATCTGGAAGATGGCACACAATATTTTTTAAATGCTTTTGTCTAACAAGCTCTTTTCTACACCTTCAGCTTTGTCTGAGCCTGCAGAAGTCATTTCTGTTTTGTGCAGCACCACAGCTTTTATTGTAAAGTATTTAGTTTGAAAATCTCATTCATGACCATTAAGTGAAACAGACCAGTGATTCCAAGAATGAACAACCCAGTGAAGAAGTGGCTGCTCAGTGCAGCTTAAGCTTGTGATCAGGACTTACTGAGTCCTTATCCTAGTGACATTTATTAGAGGCTGGGGATAACTAACAGCAAAATTATAGGTGGTCCTGGTTGATTAGTTGGCTCAATGATACAAGCTCAGGTTTGGCACGATCACATCTATAATTGTAGCTCTTTGGAAGGCCAGGGCTGAAGGAGTGCTTGAGGCCAGAACTTAGAGACCAACCTGGGGAGCACAGCAAAACCTGGTCTCTGAAAAAAAAAATTTTGTTTTAAATGGCTGGTTATTGTGATGCGCCTGTAGTCCCAGCTGCGCAGGAGGCTAAGGCAGGAGGATCACTTTAGCCCAGATGTTTAAGGCTGCAGTGAGCTATGAATGATGCCATGGCACTCCAGCTTGGGCAGTCAGCTTAAAAAGAAAATGATACAAGTTTGGTTCAGTTCCACGAATAGTTTGATAGTTACGCCTTTAACATATAGTGGGCTTACTGACCTGAACCTTAGTTTTAATTTCTTTGAACTGTGTACATGTATGGGGTTGCATGGTTTCCAGGGGCCATTCCTACGTACTGTCACATCCCACCATGTACAGGAGGACAGCACGGGAATTATCAGCCCCGCGACATAAAGACATCCCTCCTCAGCCTTCAGGAGCACACAGGTAGGGAGTTACTGGACTGAGACTGCCACCCATTCTTTGTGACTCCTGACGCTCTATGCTTTGACCAACACCTGCATCTGGGCAGCCTCCTGCTGGAGTGACCAGCATGGTGAGGCTGGAGTCTGACCATCACAGATCAGTCGTCACATGGGTCCTCCAGCAGCTGCAGGGACGCAGAAGTGGATGCCAGCCTCTCGGTCTAGCTGGCCCCAGCTGACTTCCCCCATGCTGCAGACAGCAGGGGTCTCATCTGGAATGAGCATGCTCTACAGGACTCATGGAGAGTGTTGAGCAGGGGGAGGTTGTGAGTGTAGCTCTTATTTTTTCTGTGATCAAGAGGCAGGCATGTTCCCTGATTCCCACCATCTTCCCTCTCTGCACGCACCAGTCCAGAGTCTTGGCAGCAAAGTGCTGCATTGGCTGGGCTGTTGTGCACAGCAGGAGTGTCACCTGGGGAAGTGCTGGGGAATTATGTGCACAGCCCCCTGACTCCATCCTGTCAGAGTGCAGGCCCCTCGAGGGCAGGGACAGCACCTGGTCCCTCTCTAGGACCGGGTCCCTGTCAGGTGGTTCACTGTATTTGTGGAAAGGAGAACAGGTTATGGTGCCTTCGATCAGGAAACGAGATGGGACAGTTTTTGTCTAGACTCCAAAACTTTCCACCCCCGGGCATTAGGTAGCACTATGTCAGCTGCTATAACAAATAAGCCCACAACTTTGGTAGCTTAATGTAGTGTATGTTTTTCTTGCCTTGTGACCACCTGGTGTGCTTTCTCTTGGTCAGCAGGCAGGCTACTTTTGTCCATGATGTGACTGAGGGGTCCAGGCCCTTCCATTGAGTGGCATCATCCCGGAGGGTCTTTAGACCCCCTGCCTCCTGCTGGCAGAAACTGGGGGAAGGTCTGGAGAAATCCTGCCCTCTTGTGGGCAGCCTGGGTGCTGCAGATGCTGGATTGTGCAGTCCCAGGCCAGGAGCCACGCCTGTGACCGCATCAGCCAGGCCTGTGACTGCATCAGCCAAGCCTGTGACTGCATCAGCCAGGCTTCTCCATAGAGTCAGTAGGAGCAGAACCAGTAGGTTACAGATATGATGTACAAGACATTCTTTTCAAGGACCTGGCACAACTCGATTGTGAGGGCATGTATGCCTATGCAGGTCAGGACAGCAGGCTGGAATTCTCAGGCAGGTATTTCTGAGGCAGTCTTAGGGCAGACTTCCTTTTCCTCAGAGAAACATCTGTTTTGTTCTTGAGGCCTTTTAGCTGATTGAAGGGGGCCCACATCCAGTACTGTGGAAAGTATTTACTTAAAGACAGCAGATTGCCAGGGTCAACTACATCTGTAGAATCCCTTCCAGACAAACCTAGACCAGTAGGCTGGTCCAGAAAAGCAACCCCGACAGGGCCAGAACCACACCTGCCATGTCAGAGGGGCAAGGCCCTGCCCTGCCCTGCCGGCCACTGCGGGTACCTTCCTCCGTCTGCTCTGGTCTGCTCATCGGAAAATTCAGGATGATGCCTTAATAATGCCTTCTCTCCTTAGAATTCCACAAACTAAACTGATATCAGGCATTCCCTAATAATGGATCTTGACCAAGAAACAAATAAAATATCCCCGAGACAGTAGATGTGGCCCCCTGGCAGCTGCTGAGGGAGCAGTGATGGCCTCGGGGCCAGGCAGCAGCTCAGACCTGAGTGTGTTCATGACGCCCGACTGTGATGAGCCTGCCGGGAGTCGGGATCCTTGGTCAACAGCAGCAACCACCAAGGAAGTGACCCGGCCAGGGGGCTTGGGGTCCCTGTGCAGTGGGCTTCCGGAACTGTGGGCTGGATTTCTCTGGCACAGAGTGACTGAGTGGGTGTAGGGCAGGACTAGCTGTCCATCCTTGACTGCTCACCCAGGAAGATGAGATAAGTCTGTGTGTATGAATTCCTCCCTGAATCTCTCTACAATTTTCTAGAAGCTATCCCTAAGGACAGATCTAGGTCAGGAAGAAGAATAATGAAGGAACACGTGGTCTACTTTTCCTTGGAGCTCAAAGGAGAGTGAAAAGAGATCGCCTCACCTAAGCCTCCCAAGTCCCTTTAAGAGATGTGCCACCCTGATCCCATCTGTCAACGAGGGAGCATGTGTTTGGTGCGTGTCCAGGGCAGGGCATGAGCCACGCTGCCTGGATTCTTGAGTTTCCTCTTCCCATCCAGAATCCCTGCAGGAGACTCCCCTTTCCAGGCACTTTTTAATTTACCAGAGTGGTGGCTACTCTCCAGGAATGTCACATAACCTGGCATCCCCATTTACTGTGAGAAAATGTCTCCTGCCTGCCCTGGGCACCCTGCCCGAGGGCTAATGGGTGTTACAGACTTGGAGCTTTCCTTCAGATCAGGCTGAGGTCTGACGGGCTTGTCCCTCCCAAGGGTTGGCTGTGAGTGCCACACAGTGCCGCCTGCAGAGCTGAAGCCACCCCCCCTCCTGTCTCTTGTAGGACGCCCCCAGGTGGCCTTTTGGGGCTGCAGCAGTCACTTGGAGTTGAAAAACTATCTCCAATTGCAGCCTGGTAATCAAGGCTGAGCGGGACAGTGACCATGATCTGAAGGTTTTGCTAAATGTTTTGTGACTTCCTTAGTCCCCTGCTATCCTCAGGGAATATGTTCCAAGCCCCCCGCCAGGTGCCTGAAACAGCAGGTAGTATTGAACCTTCCACTGCATGTACTGTGTTTTTTTCAGTGTGATAACTGAGCCGCTTACTACGGACAGGCGGTACAGACAGCAGGAGGACACTGGACAGAGGCAGGAAGCATGTTCCCGGAGGGAGGGAGGGAGCAGAGCAGGAGGGCGCAAAACAGCACACCACTCAGAGCATAGTTGAACACTTAGGAACTGTTTATTGTGTAATAGGTCATTTAATATTTTCAGACTACAGTTGACCACAGGTAACTGAAACCATGGAAAGTAAAATCACAGATCAGAAGACACTACTAGTGTAAAGGGACTCCTTGTCTGTGACATCCGATGAGAAGTGGATAGGGAGGAGGGACACTTCAGCCATGCCCTGGGCTGGGCACCTGTCCCCTTGGTGACCACTACTTGCTCTTCAACACTAGGTCCAGCTCTAAGATTGTCCACCCTTCCTGGAGAGCCGTGTGGAGTATCTGCTGGCTCAGCCACGTGCCCCAGGCTGTAGGGCTGTCCTTTTCAAGGCAAACCTTATCCCTGTAGAAGAATCCCCTAACCTCTAGGTTTGGTTTTTAGATAACCCATGAACTTGGGAAGTGGGGATGGGTGATGGTCCCCCATTTCAGAGATGAGGGTCAGAGATGGTAAGTGACTTGCTCAGAGAAGCACATTTCATAGGTGGCCAAGCCAGGACCCCAACATGAACAGGTCTGAGCTGACAACCTGTTTCCTCTTATCCACCGGGCTGGAGTGTGCTCAGGCATCAGCCATCCCCGGGAATAGTGAGATTTGGTGGTCTTGGAGTGGTAATGATAGACAAGGTCCTGTTGATGGTGATAGCCGTGATCATACTGTTCATGGCAGTAATGGCGGTGACAGTGCTGCTGTTGGTGATGCTGGGGATGGTGGTAGCGAAGCTGGTGGCAGTGATGACAATGCTGGTGACAGTTGTATTGATGGTAGTAATGGTTGGTGATTCTGGGGCTGGTGCTGGCTGCACTGATGCAGTTCACGATGGTGATGGTGACAATGATGCTGTTGTTAGTGGTAGTGGTGATGGTGGTGTTGAAGCTGGTGATGGTGACAGAGGTTTTGAGGACATGACCAGAGAATGATGCAACTCAAGTCTGTCATTGCAGCTTGGTAGGCCCTGCCACTCTGGCCACAGGCTGAATATTCCTACCCAACCCCGTGCAGCCATTCCTTCCTTTCCAGGAACCTTCTGGATTGCCCCTTGCAGGTCCTGAAATTGCTCTTCCTTCCTCAAGTCTCCACTTGGTGTGGAGGGGTCAACACTGGGTGCCCTGGAGAACAATTAATTTGCCTTTGATTGTCTTGATTTTCCCATCTGTAAATGAGGCTTACAACAATTAACCTGCCCTATGGGGTTGTCCTGAGAGCTGACTGGGAACGAGGCAAGAATGTAAACCCCACACACGTACCGGAGCTGATTACCGACACTGCTGGGGGAGCAGGTGTCCTGATGGCAACCCTGGGTGTAGCAGCACTATCAGAAGTCTTTGGCATCAGAGGATACTGTGGTGGCTGTGCCCCCACCCAGCCCATGCCCATCCACTGCCTGCACTGGGGGTCTTGATCTAGTAGGCTCCCCAGCCCCACCTCCAGTCCAAAGGGAGGCCCAGCCAGAGACAGCCCAAGGTGGGTGAGGAGCAGGTACAGAGGGGGCAGTTGCACTGTACTGCCCTGGCCTGGGGGAGCCCTGCGTCACACACCAGTTGTGTCCCCAGCACTCAGACGTTTCTCTGGGCATTTGCTATCCTCCCACCACCCCTCCTTGCAGCTGCCCACACCAGCACAGCCTGCTTACCCTGAGAGGTGGTTTGGGATGTGGCCTGGGACCTCTGTACTGCTAAAGGCTTGGTCCCAGGCTTTTCTTCATGTGACAGGAGGGGACACCAGCCCATTGGGGTACCATGCTTTGGCTGCCAGCGAGGCCCCCCTCTTTGAGCTCCTGCTCAGACACCAGGTGGTCCCTGAAGCCAGTGGGGGGTGGAGTTCATGTGCTCCTTCCTTCCCCTTCACGAGTGAAATGGAGCTCGGTTTGGTTTCAGTCACTGAGCACCCAGGTGGGACAGTGTCTGAGACTGCTGTTGTATCTGTGGTTTTGTCACATCATGCCTGCCCCCTGCATGTCCAAGTGAGCCCACCCCCGTAAGTGGGACATGGGATCCTGAGCCTCTGGGGCTGCTCTGGGCCACCTCTGGAATCCATTGCGATCTCTGAAGGTTCGCCTGCTGGGCCCTGGAACACCCTCCACCCACCAAGAGTCCTCATGCCCAGCCCCAGGACCACTGCAGAGAACAGGGAGGGGACATCTCATCGGAGGACAGAACCCTTGACCCGAGCCAGCAGGCTGCCTTTGCTCTGCCGAGCAGACGATGGAGGTTGGTGGAGTTCTACAGCCATCTGGCAGGAAAGGGGAGAGGAAGGGGGACCCCCTGGACAGGAGAACTTTGGGAGATGTTTAGAGTTTAAACCAATATGTGCTCTGATGATTGAGGTTCCTCCCCCTCATCTACTACCCCAACACTTCAGTAGCGAGCCTCAGGCCTTCTCAAGTTTAGGAATGAGATGCTGGACATGGGGCAGAAGGAGGCCCAGACACCCCAGGGGTCTGTTGTGCAGGGTACATGTCCCCTGTCCTCCTCCCTGCCACATCCATCAGGCTAATGGCCTGTGTCCTCCTGGAGCTCATGGGCTGTGCAGAAATGTCTGGGCTGGGCAAAAGTGTCCTACAGGTCTAGCAGCTGTCAGCACAGGCCTCAAGACACCCATGAAAACCCATGGACCATCTGAGTGCAGTCCCCCAGGGAAGCCACAATTTGTGCTCAGGTCACGGAACCAAAGAGCTGTGTAACGTGGCTCCTTGTGTCACTGGCTCTGACAGGTCAGCCTGCAGGAGGAGGGGAGGCACGACAGCCACTACCGAGAGGGCCAAGGCGCTCCTGACTCGGGAAGGCCCATGTGCCTCATCCCAGAACTGAAGGACTCTGGACAGAGGTCCCGATCTTCACTGATAGGGGCACCAGGGGAGCCATGACTCTCCAGCATCCCCCTGGAACTTGGCCATACCTCCCAAGGGAGCAGACAGCACTCCCCAGAGAATTTCACAGAGGCCAGGTTGTCTGAGGACATCAGATAGCTGGTCAGTGGAAATTGCGGAACAGAATCCAGAGTATCTGTGTATTCTTCCAAGGCCCCTCTCCTTGTGCCAAGTGAGACCCTGACCGGGGGAACAGGTGCCCATCATCCTCTTGCAGCCTGTGAAGCATCTCAACTCTGTCCCTGAGATGCCCCAGGGGTCTCCAGGCAGCCACCTGTTCCTACTCTCAACCCCCCGTCCCCAGGCCCATGCCCTTCCAGCTATGTGCCCTGCTGACCTCCACCCACCCATGCCCTTCCAGCTCTGTGCCCCAAAGACCTCCCCTGGGCCCATGCCCTTCCAGCTCTGTGCCCCACTGACCTCCCTACCGCCCATGCCCTTCCAGCTCTGTGCCCCACTGACCTCCCCCCGGCACATGCCCTTCCAGCTCTGTGCCCCACTGACCTCCCCCCGGCACATACCCTTCCAGCTCTGTGCCCCACTGACCTCCCCATCACCCATGCCCTTCCAGCTCTGTGCCCCACTGACCTCCCCCCCAGGCCGGGCCAGCGCTGGGCCCCCCGGACCGCCCCCCCCCCCCCGCCCCGCCGCCGCGGGGGGCGGCGCC